>UCOL01000193.1:0-88800 GCA_900474335.1 Ormyrus nitidulus | reverse complement strand
TTTTTTTTTCTTCTCATATCTCAAGTTACGATACAGAATAGTAATTTTTACTCCTTTTTTTCTCTCAGTGTACATTTGCAAAATTTCGTTGTTTGTTGCGAATTCAACATTTGTCAATTAAATTGCTGAATTTTTATATATATGAACGTAAAAAGTAATGAAAAATAAAGATGTTTTCAACTTCATTCTACCAATTGAAATTAGAATTTATGAAATTTAAATTACAAATTAAATCTCGCGAGATTCAAATTTTAACTTGTAGAAACAATTATTAATCCGCGCCGCAGCAGTAATATTACTCGCGAACTTGAGTAACGAAAACAAAGAATACATTTAAATAATGAAAGTTACGTTATAACATAACATAAACTTTCGCTCGCGCGGAATTACGCGCCGAGCAATTATTTCCCCGAAAATACAACTCCGGCGAAAGCTTGAATTTCCAAAACTCCCAACGCAGAATTCGAAACGCCCCGTCGCCCAGGAAAAACCTCGAGCAGACTCGAGTTCCCGGCCTCTCGCGCATTGTAATTCAGCTCAGGAAAAGCTCCGGCGCTTCGCATCCGGTCGAAATTTGAAAACGAGCCTCTCTCTCTCCTCCCCATCGGCGGTAACGATACCTAATAATATTCCCTCCGCTCCGTACGCTCCTCGCCGCGGCCGCCGCCGCCGCTGGTCGGCCGTCCGGCGCGTATTCCACCCCGCATGCACCGGCGGTGCGCGGAATCTGGCAACGCCGGAGGACGAAGAGGGAAAGATAAAACTCTCTCTCTCTCTCTCTCTCTCGGCGGAACAATGGACCCGCCCGCCGAGAGAGAGATCCGAGACCCTCTAATGCCTCCTCTCCACTTAGCCTCGAGGATGCAGGGCTCTAATTAAGTGCCGATGAAGGAGGAAGACGCGCCTTTTTAAAAGGCCGAGGCTTCGTTTCGTCGTTAGCAGTTAAGCCCCCCCTCCCCGCCCTGATTCGTTTGTCTAACGCTAATGGATATGTTCGATTTTAATAGCCTCGTTGCTCTAACGATCGGCTTTAATCACTGGATAATGCCCGGAGTTTAGTTTGGCTAAATGACGTGCGAGCTGCTCTGGCTGATATTGGAGTTTTCGGCCGGGGAGGGTCGACGAGTGTTGCGCTGGGGAATCGAGCGGAAGGCCTGTTTCGTATTACCTACTTGACTCGGTGGGTACATACAGGTGGGGTAAAAAAAAAGTTGATCGATCAAGGTTGGCCAAATATTTAGATTGGCATTGATCAAGAGTTGTTATAACTTGACGTGCACAATTTTTAAGAATATTTATGATTAATTAATTAGTTCGCTAAAATTATTTCTCCAGAAACTCGGCGAGCAAATTTAGAATTTATTAAAGGACGGTTTATTTCAAGTTCTTGCATAATGAAACGACTCCGAAATTAGCCACGGACCATTTAAACGGTGGAATGGAATGCATGAATCTCCAGGAATATAATAAGAATAATTAATAAATTTGAGTACATTTCAGGAAACTTGGTCACTTACGCATAAATAATCTCTTACATTCAGCTAAAATCATTTCCCCTTTTTCTGACCTGCTTTTCGTAAATTTTTCAATCTTTTGCCTTCGCAAAATAAGGATACAATAATCGAAATTGCCATAAACGCTACGTCAAGTCAGTGCAGACTTAGGACACTTTACTCGGTCGAAAAATAAAAATAAAAGCGTCTTCTAAGGCGAACAACAGGCTCTATCGACATTTCTCCCCTCATAAAAACTTTTTATACGAGCCTCTGTTCTTTTGTCCCTGCGCATGGGAAGTCTGCCATTGACTTCCCCATATTACGTTTCACAAAGAAGTGGTTCAATGGCGAAGTATAGAATTAAATGCCGGCGCGCTCTAAAGGGGTATATACAATTCGCGTAGAAAAAAATGGTTTTATAAAAATGTTTGATCTATTTTTGTTCGAGTGCAAAATCTCGTAGATTAAAGTGATTGCTTATTTTAGTAACTCTGAAAGTTCGACAAAGCTTATCTTTAATTATTCAATCCCGCAAAATCTAGCCGGCCGTTCGAGCCAGGATTTTCTAGTTAAAAAATCGAGCCGCGGCAAATCTGCATTCAAAACACATCCCGGGCGGCCCTCAAAATTTCATCGCACTCAACTCTCCGAAACCGCCATAAAGCCCAATATCGCCGGCTGTCCCCCAGAGGCCGGAGGGGGCGGCCCCCTTTTACACCTCCGCGCGAAATTCCTAACGAGGATATAAAAAAGCAGCGCGATCCATCCTCCCGCGCTCTCTCTCTCTCTCTCTCTCTCGCAATTACTCGTCCCCGAATATATATGTATCCCTTATCCCCCGGAGAGATCGCCGAGCGCGGGGTGGAAAATCGGCGTAACGGCACACACGGCGCACCGCCGCCGCCGTCGCCGCTGCCGAGCAGTCGCGACCTCTCTGCAGGCGCATCGCGCACTCGGCCCGTAAGTTTAGTTTCGGCGGCGGCCGCCGGGGGCGCGAGTGGCGCCCGCGATACGTCACGAGAGCGCGCGGCCTCGCCGCGAGGACCGGTCCGGCCTGCTCCGGAGATCGCGCTCGGCGTCTGCGTCGACAGGACGTCGACTCTCGTTCTATATATCGCGGCGCGAGCGCTCGGCAAAGTTGTTTTGTGCGCGGCCCCCCGTTTTCTGTGCGCGGCTCTCTCGCCTGCATAATAGTATCACTCTTTCGTTCGTCGTTGGGTCGGTGCAGCGAGTGAATAATAATAATAATAATAATCCGGCGAGGATATTGGTGCGAGTGCGAGCGAGAGACTTTGACGGTGCTCTCCGCGAGAGCAGACAAAGAGAGAGAGAGAGAGTATAGAGTGTGCTTGGTGCCCGCGGAGAGGTAGTGTGTGCCAGCTCCTCTCCCCCCCGAGGAAGTGGCGCGAGTCATGGCGCCTGGGACTCGCGGCCCCAAGTCGCCGTGTCGCCGGTGATGCACCGTGAGTCGTCGATGCCTCGTCGTGATCCCTCCGAGCGACCAGAGACTCCGACACCGAGACGTCATCAGCCCCGTAGGTTCTTCCAGTCGACAGTCTGAGCAGCCACCCGGTGCGGAGAGTTAGTCATGAGACGGATAAGCGGTAAGCTGTGTGCGCGCACGCCGAACTTTTCCTTTCCCGAGAGCGCTCCGGCACTGATTGCCCCCGAGGATGGGGGGAGGGGGGATTTTTATGCGGGATGCTGCGAGCGAACGCTCCGAGATGCGCTCCGAGATGAGGTCATTGCTTCGCCGCTGCCGCCGTGAGTGTTTCTCGTAGGGGATGACGAGGGGTGTGCGACTTTTGGCCGGGCTTTTTATAAGGGTGATATGCCTTTGACGCGCGATCCTTTCGGGAAGGCTACTTTCGGCAACTCGATTCTGGGTCCTTCTACAGCGTCGTGGACTATTTACGAGAGCGACGCTCGTGTCCATTGGCGCTCGATCGCGGTGTTTTATGTAAGATAAGTTACGCAAATGGGAAACTTAATATGTTCTTATTGTAAACATCGAGTTTGAAATAAAACGCCTCTCTGGGGGGAATCGACCGAGGCTTTTCAGGCTAAGTAAATAAAGATATCTCTCTTGTAAAAGCGGCGGAATTCCTTAGCGAGTCCAAGACTCTCCAAACCAAGTTTTTCCACTCTGAAAAAAAGAGGCAGAGAGCGAGAGAGAGTCACGAATCTTCACTTCTCGTCCGTAAAATTTTAATTTCGACCCGAGAAAACTTGGCTGCTCCTTTGCTCCCCGCGAAAAATTACTCCGACGCTCTGAAAAACTTTTCCCCTCCCCTCCCCCGCCTAAATAAACCGTTCAGCCGGAAATTTAAAAAGTAATCCCGCGCGAAAAGCCAGCGGGCTCGTACGACAACCCGCGGCTCGACAATCCGTTCGCGGGGCTTCCCCCGAAAAAGAAGAGGTAACGCACGCGATAAAGAAAGCAGTCACGCACGCGAGCACCTCTCGGCCAGCTGTCCCTTCGACGAAATTCAGCCGTATATTTCCCTAAGGACAGTGCCCCCACCTCCCACGCTTGCCGCTCGCGCGCGGCTGCAGCCATTGTCCCGTGGAAAGTCTAATCCGCCTGGATTTGTTTCCGAGGCGAAAGTCCATGCGCACTGGATTTGCTCGCTTATCGAGAGAGAGAGAGAGAGAGGGGGAAGGGGGGTACCCGTAGGTATATCTCTCCGTTTCTCTCCCGCGCGTCCTTTACACTTATGTAAGGCCTTGGCGAGCGAACGAACGAACGAGCGAGCCAGGCGGGCAGGCAGGCAGGCAGGCAGGCAGGCAGGCAGGATATTTGCCTCGGTCGCGCTCTCCTCCTCCTTTTTAGCTATAGTCTCGGCCGCTGCTCTGCCGCTCTGCTCCTCTCGAGAGAGAGAGAGCTGCCGCTGCGAGGAGAGCCGAGACTCCGGAGAGCGAGCGCTGCCCGCTGCGCGCGCCTCTGTGTGTGCGCGTATACATGTGCGTATCAGCAGTTAGAGGATTTTCAAGGCTGCTTAGCCGGGGACGACGGTATAGGAGCTGCTCTTTTCGGATTTCGGAGAAAAGTGGGAGAGAGAGAGAGCGGACGCTCTCCCGAGTGCACTGCTCTCTCTCTCTCTCCCTCGCGTTGTAACATCCTTCGAAAGGTCGCTCCTTCAGTTTTTTTTGATTTGCGCGCGGAGAGAGAAAAATTCGGCCCCCGGCTCCGCGGAGACTCCACGGATTACCGAACGAGCAAGGGAATAATTTAGGAGGCGAGCTTCGGAGAGCGATGAGTCGCAATTTGCTCTCTCGGGCCCCGAGATTGCGAGTACGTTGAACCCGATGCTCGAATTCGCCGGATTACGCCGAGGGAAGGACGATATTTTCGTTTGCCGGCCGTTTTTCGCCCGTTTTTCCGGGGGTTTTTTTTTTAGGTAAGAGCGTCTCTTGTGGTCATTTGTAATTATTAATCTTCTCGGATTGGAAAGGGCACGCGCGACTTACAAAACAGGTGTGCGCAATACGAAATTCGCAGTTTTATATTATGATTTATTATTTCGTATACGAGAGCAAACAGTTTCTTAACAAGTGTAATTTAATAAGGCGTTGCCGCTCAAAGTCCTTTTGCGGAAAAGTAAACGGCTTCATTTCTGCTGGGGAGAGAATCCTGGAAAAATACAATTGACTAATGATCCGGTCAAAATATAATTACGTTACTCTTGGAAGCAAAGTCCGGCGAGTTATCTAATAACTAACGAGCATTTCTGATCCGCGCCCGTTAAGGAAATGACACATTTACAATTTTCACGATCAGTTAACCATATTGGGCCGCGGCTCGCTTTCTATCTCAGACTTTTAACCGGCCGATAAGATTAGTTCTCCGGCATGAGTTTGGCGCCGATCCGTGGGGACAATAATTTATCATTGATTCGGCTGAAAATTAATAGCGACGATTTAGAAAATCGGGCCCGCGCTCGCCGCTATTAATTTATTCGAAAGTCGTTCGTTCGCGCGGGCGATTCCTTTTTGCCCGGGCTCGCCTTTTAACAAGTTCAGCGAAAGCGCCTTATAAAACGCGCCCGATCCAAGGGCTTCGTCAGCAGCTCTCTCGCGCGTAAAAACCTTTCTCGGACATATACGCCGTACGGCGCTCGACGCCTATAAGGTTAACTTCGCTTAGGAATGCGCTTGACACGTCGCGTCTAAGCGGTCAGTCTCGCTTCTTGCTCCGGGCGGAGAGAGAGAGGGAGAGCCTATAAAGGGCATAAGCTCTCCGCGTGGGACGGGGAGAGAGAAAATCTAAGGAAGACGAGCTGCTGCTGCTGCTGCTGCTGCTGCTGCCGCCGCTGCTGTCCGGCGCGCGAGGAATTAAAGCTGGGCGGACGGAAGGGAAGACGCCGCTCGTAATCGGATTCTTAGACTTGCGAGCGGGGGAAGTCTCGAATCGATCGGCTCTCCCTCTCTCTCGTTAGCCCTTTCGAAGACTTACGATCGCGGCAGAAAAGCCGGCCTGGGAGAGAGCGAGAGAGAGAGAGATGGAAAATAATAACGGAGGGAGCGCAGAGTGGCCGATGATAAAGGAGCGCCGCGCGAGGAGGACGTGGGAGAAAGAGAAAGGGAGCAGCGGTGCGTACTTCTCCGCCCGGGAGAAGAAGACCGAGAGCGCCCCCCCCCGCTGAGCGATCGTCGATGGAAATCGTTGCGGACGAGAGCTGCGTCGCCCGATGCCGATTTTCCCGGATAAGTTTTCTGCCGTGTCGTTCGGGTGATCCCTCCGACCTGATTGGATATCGGCCAAGATTCGATCGTATCGCGGTACCGACTTTTTCGAGGGCTGGAGGTTGACTTAAGACCCGCGCCCTTTTTTTTCACGGGAAATGTGCGAGTCGTTTACGTTTAATAGATTATTTTACTGCTTACTTTAAAGGTTGAGTGCCCAATTAAGCGTCTTTGTGCTTTATTTCGAATTTATAGAATGGAGAAACAGCATAAATTATAATCATTGTCTCGTGCATTTGAAGAGAAAAGCTGCGGTGGAACTTGAATTTATTCATCAGCTATATATATCTTAATAAAATTGTAAGAAAAATTATTATTACTCGGATCAATAAAGTATACTGTAACACAAGCATAATAAAAGCCTTAATATTACCCGTAAATTTTATTACTCGCGTTAGTTGTAATAGGCGTAGGATACCGCTTACACTTGTAAAGTAGCGTACCGTGAAAATAATTGAAAATGATGTATATTACCTTCCCCCGTTTTTTCCCCTCAAACTTGTCGTGAGCGGCCACGATTTTGCAATTTAAAGAAAGCTTATCGCCGGCAACCTCGAAGATCATATTTACAGCGGTATACAAGGCGCACCACCACGCGGCTTTCTCTTTAAAGAAAGCAATGCACATTTTTGCAGATTTTACGGGCTTTTAAATATGCTTAATACCCCGGCATTCAATATTGAGCACATTTTATACCCGCGAGTGCAGCGTGGCTTCAATTATTCTCGCGGCTAAAAATAAAAAAATATATATGTGTGTGTGTGCCCCGCCGCGCTCGTAAAATTTTTACCTAATTAAAAGCAAAGTATTAAAAACGAGATGATATATATTTCGCGTAATTTACTCGAGAGGCTTTCCAGGCTCGCTGCAGCTATTCCTCGTGTTCCTCGTCAAACCGTACCTTTCTAGGAACTCTTCAGATAACGCAAATGGCGCATAAAACAGTTGCGATAGTTTTCGCGGCTCTCTGTGTGAAATTTGAAGTAATTTAAAGCCCCGACTCGCTTTCAGTGGGATCTTTTCATTAGATTCTGTAAAAGGATTATTCAACTAATATATTTTTCAAGATTGTTTTGGAATTCCGCGAAAAACCCTCCCCCCGACGCGGCAGTACATTCGCGGTTCGGGTTCCATTATTTAACACTTAACGCGTCCCGGCCGTTTTATCAAAATCGCGCGGCGTGAAATTTGACGTAATTCGAAACAGCGCTCGCGTGCAATCCTCCGAAAATTATATAGCCCCGCGACGTAATGTGCAGCTTTCTGCTCGGTGCGCTTAAAACGCAGAAATTTCTAGTTGCGCAAGCGACTTTAACGCACACCAGACGATATTCCTCCCCTCGCCGCGCATTAAATTGAAGCTAAATTTTTGTACAGCCAATTTCCTATCCGAACTTCGCCGGGGCCGGCTTTTAAGCCCCGCGAATTACAAAACGAACGAAAGAGAGAGAGAGAGAGAGAAGTCGCATAAAGCGGCGCGTTACGAGGGCGGGCTCGTAAAATCTTGGCCGCATTCGTCCCTGGGACTCGTTCTCTCTCTCTTCTCGTTTTCACTGCCCCTTCATTCGCCGGGCAGCTCGATATATACCTCTCCCTCCCCCGTAATAAAAGATAAACCGCAGCGGAAAGTACCGCTCGACAGGAAGAAAAGGCTCGCGGGTCCCTCGGATTTCGAAGAGATCGAACGAGCGCTCGATGCGCCCGCGCGAGCCGAGACGCGAAATTCGAGCCACTTCTTCTCCTCTCCCTCCGCTCGGCGAATAAGTACTCTCCTCCGCCACCGCCGCCGCCGTCGCCTCGAATGTTTTCGTCTACTAGGATATATATATTTTGCAGGGCTTTGCGCGCGCGCGACCGGCCCGAGATTTTGGCGTGGGAACGAATTTGTCGCCGATTAACGTTCGACTTTATAATGGCGCTGGGCTCGGCTTATCGATCGATCGCCGATAATATATATAAGCGAAGGAGGCAACGGCTTCTCCGAAAATTACGAGGAGAGTTCGCTGGGCCCGGAGAGAGAGAGAGAGAGAGAAAGAGATTTAAGGAGTCGACGACGTGAGAAATGCCTCGGGGACTTCGACGAGGGGGGGTTAAAGTGCAGTGCCTGCAACCGATGGCTCTCTCCTTCTTCTCTTCTTTTTCGAGGCACTTCTCGCACTCGGCAATCTCCTGCAATCGCGAAACAATAAAATTCGACATTTTTCGGATTCTTGCAAAAGCGCTCTCGGCGACCGGGTATATCTGGCTTCGAATAAATTCCGATTCTCCGAAAAATCCGGAGATTTCGGCAGGAGATTAAGCTACGACCTTTATCCCTTTATTTAAACATTGTTTTATTGCGCGCGATGTTTGCTTTACTGAAAATTCGATAATGCAAATGCAAGGCGAAAATATGTAATCGACCGATTAAGGACGTAAATTAAAGAATAAGTACACGATGCTACGCCCACGCACAGAATTTTACTCGGAATTTAACGGTACGCGATTTCCTCAAACTGGAGGTGCAAATATGCGATCCAGTTATTTAAATACAAAATGGGGGGCCTATCGTAAGATCGTCAGATTTCCACACACCACGGGACGTTTCGCAAGATTATTTTTGCAAGATTCTCAAGGAATGTAAATCAATTACGCGATGATAAATTACGATCTCGGCGACCTTCCTAGTAAAACACAATTCTAAGGAACCTTTTCAGCATGTAGGTGGAGATGATTTATAAGCCGAGTCGAGAGAGTTACTTTAAAAGTTACGGTAAACCTCGGGACTATTACGCAAAATGTTGTTAAAAACGAAAATGTATAAATTTTTTCTCAAAATAATCAATTTTACATAATAAGGCGCCAAGTGGCAAGCATAAAAGTTTTTCAGCCCAAACGCAAAAGCACTTATCTCCTCGGCGAGCCTCTTTCTTTTCTTCGATCGAACAAAGCCGCCGCGCTCGTAAAATTATCGGCGCTCAGTACTCGCCGAAAATTTTTCAATAATCGACGCGGAGCCGTTCAGTTCGATAAGACTCTCCGGGGGCCGAGTCGCCGAAAAAATATGTATATATTTCCCTTCGCAAACGGCGTCTTTATGCATTCGCCGCACGCGATCCTCGACCTTCTTCCTTTTTTTGCGCAACTATACTTACACAGGAGGAACAAACAGATATCGTCGTGAGAGCGGAAGCGCGCGAAAAAAAAAGAGCGAACGACTGCACTTTTACGGCGATTACAGCCGCACAGCTCGGGAGGAGGTAACGAGCGGAAATTCCGGCGCCGATTCGCGGCCCCGATGGCACGTTTGACAAATCCTCGGGTCAAACACGATAAACGGCGCTGCTCGTCAATATTGACGCTCGCCGTGAGAGCCGATTGTGTCTCGCGAGAGGGAGAGCTTTGCTCTGGAGATAATCGCGCGAAGCTGCGAGGGGGGAGAGGACAACACGGTTTGTCTTTCGATAAAATAACGTTGTTTGAGAATACATTTTCACTGCGAAGGAATTCAGACTGGAAATGGGACCGCAGAGACGAAGGTATTTCAGCTTTGGTTCGAGCGGCCGTTAAATAATAGCGCGATCGCGCATTGTACTGTGTATTCATCTGTCGCATTAAGACGTTTAATCCTGCAATAGAAGATCATCTGTAGATTATAGTTTCACTGACGCCGAGATTCATAAATCACTGCCTGCTGCTTGAAATTTCTATTCTTTCGCAGAACAGAATCGCAGATTCCCGCGTCGTCAAAGGCCGATCCCACGACGGATAAGCATATCTCTCCGAAGTAATTCCAGCTCCGCCGAAAAAAAAAACGCCGCTACCACGTTACATCTTTTTCATATAGGTAGATTTCCAAGTGAATCTCGGGCCCCGCCGATATATTTCAATGGCAAGGTAATTACTCGCGCGACCGGCCGAATGGAATCCCGCGGTGTCACGGCCCCTTACGGTGCCTTCCGGATCACTAAAAATGAAGCCGAGAGTCTCTAGGCTCTCTCTGCACTCTCTCGCGAGGAGCTCTTCCTCGGGCTTGCATTCACGTGCCCGGGGTCCATTGACCCTTAGACGTCTCTCTCTCTCTTTCTCCGCCTCTTTCTCCTCTCTCTCCTTTCGCCTCGCGTTCGTCGTCGTGGATTATTTCGCCGCTCTCCGAGCCGGCGATGCAGCCAAACAATCGACGGCTTTCGATGTGTATATATATACGTATATATATTACGTGCGCCGGCGGATTTTTTGGATCGACGCCCAGTGCGGAGGTCCGGCGTTAGATGAACACCGCGGAGTCGATGCACTTTCGAGAAAGAGAGCGAGAGAGGTTTATGGTAGCGAGTTTCGCAAGCGATTTTGCGGATTGTTGTGCGCTCTTTTTGCTCTCGCGGTTCCGGGCGTCCTTCTTTTTGCCCTCTCTCTCCCCGGCTCGCCGCTTCTTCTCTCTTGCGAAATTTCCGCCGGACTGGAGGCGCGCTGCTTTTCCCGGCTCGCGGATGAATGGATTATGCAAGCGGGCCGCCTGCTCCTGGAATAAACGTGATTTACCGGGATCTGCAAAAAGTATATACGAACTTAATGAATGATGAAGGTCCGCGCGTATTGCGCAGCTGTAGCTTTTTTTTTTTTATCGTGCGTATAATATACAAATGTACGTGGGAGAAATTTGATTCGAGCTGCCTGCGTAAGCGTCGAGACGAGGGATATATGCAAGAACGCGATAATCTCGCTCGGTTTATAAAACGCTTTGTACAGCTTTAGCGTGGAAATGAATTTAAAAATTTGCATGCTAATGCAGATTTTAAATGTATATTCCCGTGCAACACTTTCGCATAAAAGTTCGAGTTTTGCGTGCAGACGCGGGCACTCGGGCGTTCTCGCGTCTTCATCTCCTCGGCATTCGTATATTCGGATATAGCATTTCTTTTACGAGGGGCCGCTCGAATTTGAGAAAAACAATAAATTATCTTTTTATCGGCCGCGATTTACATAAAATTTGATAAGTTCCCGAGCCGCGCGGCGTTTATGCGGCGAACAGCAGGCGGCTCGTAAAGCGCAAAGTGTGTCGCTCGGTATAATGAAGCCGTCACGAAAAAGCGACTAGAAAAAGCCGTCATAAAACCTCATAAACAGGAGGAGGAGGCGGCGGCTCCGAAAATAGTCGATGCAAATGCGACGCGCGACGTCGAAATCCTCTCTCTCTCTCTCTCCTCCCGCGGATTAAAACCGTAAATTCGAAGCTCAGAGTGAGAGAGAGAGAGAAGCGACTTCCGTTGCTTCTCCCTCCTGATTTCCCGCCTCGATCCCGATCGCCTCCCTCGCGTTAAAAGCGGCGCTCTCCTTTTCCGGGCGATCGGCGCCGCGCGGCAGCAGCTGGCGGACCCTCGAGAGAGCCTGCCGTGCCGCGCGAGAAAGCTTATTAGGAAAATAGAAATCCACGTCCCCCCCTCCCTGTACACGTATATACACACGAGAGCGCGCGGAGAAGGAGGCCAGCGGCGCGCTTTTGTGCGCAAGAGCTCTCTGCGGGCGCAGGAGGGAAAAGCCTCGACCTTCGCGCGCGGCTCTCGGGACTGTTTCCGCGTCTTTGTTGATCGAGAGGAGAGGGGAGCGCTGGTTTTTCTGCAGTCGTGGGGATTTTTTCTTTCCCCGGCGCTTTTCGGTTTTAGGCGGGGGATTTATTGCTGCGCGATGCCGGTCTTTCTTGTGAAATGCACGTCATCGTATTTTATCGAGAGTTGTTTGTTTAAATATTGTATTTCCTACTCGTTAGCGAGGCATATTTTTTATTTATTTGCTCAGCATTACTTGTATGCCGAGTCGAATGGAGAAGTTGTTTGTAATACGTGAAAATTAAAAAGTGCACAAGCAACGTTTGAAATTGAGACTCTTTTATATTTTGGCACGCTGCATGATTTAAATTTGCTTCAATACTGGCAATCCTGAAACTGACAGCCCACTCTTGCAAAATATGTTAAAGCTTCAAAACCAGACTACCGACGGAAAAACTCAATCAGCCGAGCAGCTCCAAAAAATAATTGAATCAAAGCCGAAGCAACGAAATTAAAAACTCCCGTTCACCATAATTCGATAACCCTTTTCGAAGAGCAGCACGAGCCGCATGCAGTCGCACTCGGGCACTCTAACGGCTCGCAATCAGGCTGCCGCGGCCGCTCTCGCGCGTGAGAACGCCGCGAAAAAGGAAAGCGCGAGGCGGCGGCGGCGACGTGCCATCATCGGCGATCGAATCCGCTTGCAAGACGCTTTTTTTTCCATCATCCCGGCCGCTTCCTCCGATCGCCCGGAGCTCTCGAGCAGGCATGCGGGCTTACGCTCGGTATCGCGAGAGCCACTTTTCGCGCCCAAGAAAGCCGAGAGAGCTCTCCATTATGGTCGCGGCGGAGTGGATGCTGCTGCCGAGCGAAGGTGCGCCTCGTGCACTCCGGTAACGGAATACTCGCAGGGGCGTATCGATGCGAGAACGAGCCTTTAGGCCGCTGCTGCTGCCGCGGCTCGCGAGGAAACGATGAGTAGCGTTTTCAGCCTCGGACGGCCGAGAGATGCCTTTTTCTCGACCGGTCGATATACACTTTGTATCGAGTGATCAGAGTTATTTTCTCGGGCTCTCTTTTCTCTCGAGAGATCCGTTTCTTCTTCTTGTCTTTGTCGAGACGTCGAGGGCTTTTGTGCGCGCGGAGGATCGCAATTACGTTATTAGAATTCTGAGAAAAAATTTCAACCTTTTCTTGCCGACGTGTTCAGGCCTTTTTTTTGTAGAAACGCGTACAATATCTTTGCCGTATTCGCGGAGGTCGCATTTTTCTTCGATGAAATTTATATCGAAAAATTCAATATATGTCCCCCGAAAGCGCGAGGTTCGAGCATCGGAAAAATTTTTATTACACGTTTTTGCACGTACATTATAACACTTAAGCGGGGAAAATATTTTAAGAATGTCGATCCCTCGCAGGTTTATTCCCTACAAGACTACACAAATCACCCCAACGTCCACACAGTCGCTCGTTACAATCTCCAAATCGTCAAATACACGTTAACCAAAAGCATACTCCCCGTCAAAGTCCCACCCCTAAAACAACACACAAAGCCACACTGTCAGCTGCAGCAACACATTCGCCCGGCGCTCTCTCTGTTTTCTCTGGAAAATCGCGCCGTGCCTTCCATTCCACCCCGAATGCGTGTGTATATACGAAAACAGCGTCGGCGCTCACCTCCGAGCCTTTAAAAGCGCGGCTCGGCGAATCGGGTGTGGGTGCAGCTCGCGCGCGCCGACCTTGAAAACGCAGACGACGACGCGCTGCTCTCCCCCCTGAGACGACGACGGGGCTTTGTTCGATCGACTCCCTCGCGCAAAAAAAAGCAGCATAAAGGCGCGCGCGCATATACATACACCGGCGAAAACTCGAGCGCGGCACTCCGCCGACGAATTACGTATCGGACGCGAGCACTCGGCGCTTCACGGCCGGCTCGAGGCGATGAGCCCTTTCGCGGTGGCGGCTGCGGCCTCTTTCGCGCTCTCTTTTGTCAGCCCGAGCGAGAGACGCGGCGGCGAATATTGACTCGCGCGTCTGACAAGTGTCGCGCCCTCGGCGCGCGGGGCCGGTTGGGAATGACGGGGCTTAAGGGCGAGACGGGGGAGAGCTTTTGTCGAGTGGGAGGAGGCGAGCTAATTTGAATAAAAATGTGTAACGACTTTCGCTCCTCGACTCGCCGGGGGACACGGCGAATTTTTCCGAAACATTGAGTCCTCGATCGAGCGAGAACAGTTTTTTTTTTGTTCGTCATCCGCAAAGCCGAACTTGCGGGGATCCGATAAAATCGTTCCAGAAACATCGACAGCTTTGAAAAATCAAACATGAAAGCGGATTTTTCGTAAACAAAGATTATATTTTACGGCAACTGCATGCCTGCACAGGAGCCTTCGCTCGCGTCGACTTCAGAAAACGCGCAAACAGCGGCTGAAAAAAGAAAAAGGCGTCCAAGTAAAACAAACTCGAGCACGCGCGCAGACGTCGAACGTCAACAAAGAGCCCGACTCCGGCGAGTCGCTCTCGCGATCAATGGGCATATTCCCCGGGCGGCCGGAAGGGGAGGGCCGTGTAATTCGCCGCGATTTAGCCGCGTCGCGCGCTCTCCTCGAATTATGCCTCATTAAAATCGCGACGCCGTAACGAGAGAAGCCGGAAAGCGACCTTGAAGGTGCGCCCGGCGCTGATAAGAAAAACGCGCCGTTCCGCCTCCCCCCGGCGGCGTTGCGCAACGCGCTTTTTTTATTCGAAGAGGCGGCGATTATAAGCGTTTTTTGCAGCCTTATCGGCTGATGTGCTTTTTGCCGCTGCGATTCGAGTTTTTGCGCTTTCGAGTCCGCGAGCAGTTTGACAAAATTATTATTGTCGAAAACAGCGCCGCGGCGGAGAAGTGCTAGTTTATGTCGGCACTAAACTTCGGCGGCGGCAGCGGCGGCAGCGAGAGAGTTTTATGCTTTACCGCGCTCGGGAGAATGAAATATTAGTAGTTCGAAAGTAAAGGTGACAGCAGTTTTTTAAGGACACTTTGAGAAAATGTTTTTAAGTGTTTCTCCTTGGAAAGCGGCGAACGTCGTCGGTAGCTTATTGAAATCTGCTTATCGTTATGTTCCGACGGTAAAGATTATGTTTTTTGTCGCTGTAAATATTTGAGAGTTAAAAATTGTTTCTTTAGTTTTATGTAACCACTCCGTGCAGTCTTTCTTATCGCCTCGGCTAAGCTATAAAATTATGGAAGCCCGTAAAAAGCGCGCGAAACTTTTTTTTTCTCGCGACTAAAATCTGTCGCTGCTCTTAAAACGATCAATACCGCAGAAAATGAATGTTTCAGCTCGCCCGAAGCTCCGTCTTACGCTTGAAACGAGATTAAAAAAAAATAATGGCCCCCGTCGAGCATCCTGCCCACATCGCTAATTTACAGCGCTGCCTACTTCGCTTTCGTTCTTCGAGCCTAGCGTATAAATCTTACTCCTCCCGATGCCGCAAACATTCCTCCGTCCGAGCTATTCACTTACCGAGCAAAAAAAAAAAAGAAGACCGAGCGAATTTACGGCTCTGAAAATGTCCAAAAACACAGAGAGCTCCTTCGTCCGATCCTCCTCTCGATCATCAGCCGCAAGCTGCCGAAAGCGAGCCCTAAATTGCCGCGTGTGCCTCTGCACCCTTGGGCCAGGTGCTCGCGCGTGGCGCGACACCCGAACCGCCCGCCGCGGTGTATTACGAAAAAAAAAATAGAAGAGAGAGCCGGCTGCGAATAAACGTGGCAACGCGGCCGGCTGGACGAGAAGGGTGGCCCCGCATATAGCGGGGGGAAAGAGCTGACTGCGCGGCTTCCACTGCCGCTCGGGCTGCTTTTGGCTCTCTTTCTCGAGTTGCAGCTCCGCTCGAGTGCCGCTCTCTCGCAAAACTATTGCTGACGACGACTGACGAGCGCTTTTTCAATGGACGTCGATGGCTTTTTTCTGGGTCGAATGGCTCTCCCGGCTTGCCGGGGACAAGTGGGAGTCCCGCTTTTTTTACTGTTCTCGTTTTGGCAGGAGAGTTTCTTTGCGATTTGTTAATTTTAAATTCTTGAGAGGAGGCACGGCGCGGTAAGAGTCGCTGTTTCAGATCTTCAATCAAATTTAACGATTTTTAATCAGAGGCTAAATTAAAATTTCCTTTCACCACCTAATAATTTACCCGGGAACGCGGTGGGCAATCAATTAACGTAAATTCAGTATTATAAATCGCGCGCCGGAGTCGAGATGAATCGAAAATATTTTGATAAAACATTGCCGAAAAAGGCTCGCGCCCCTCGTAAACGCGTCGAAAACAGCCTCGCTCGCAATAAATTTCTCGAAGGATTAATTATCATTTAGCCGGCGTCTCGAGCACAATGGCTTCGCGGCAAAAAAGGAAGGCGAAGCAGGCGGTGCGCGTGTCCCTTACCCCCGGAAATCGTTTCGGGCCGGGCGTCCTTTTTTTTTTATTCATTCGCGGCCGACGGCGCGGAATTTCCTCGGCGGAGAGCAAAAAGGCGGCAGCCCCGTGCTCGTGCCGTACGAACGTCGTCGGCGTGTCTCTCCTTCTGCCTTCTGCTTTTTGCCCGGCGTCTTTTCTCGCCTCTCTTTTTTCGGGGGTTATGAGCGAGCTGCCTTCGCTTTTTATGCGCACGCGCGCAAACGCCCTCTCTCTCTCTCTCTCTCCTGGCATCTAAACGCTCTGATGATCTCGGGAGGTCGCCGAGCTTTTATTTCCTTCGCTATTTACGTTATTGCTATTACGCCGGATAAATGCTGTTTACGGCTGCAGACGGACTGAATTTAAGTGTGATGACTCTGGATGGGACGGCTCTCGGTGTCTTTTATTTTGTAATCGATTCTACGGCCGCTTGTTGTTAGGCGATTAGGTTTTTTTTTTTACGACCGGCTGATATAATTGCGTTGTTGGTTAATGGGTGCTTGCTTTTTGTGCCACTGAACATGAAGGATAAAGGCGACTTCTTTTCAGTCGCTCTCCGCAAATAGATAAGTAATTGATTTGTTTGCGCGAAATTTAACTTCGCGAAACGAAAGTTAACGAATCTAATCCGATTTCGTTGGGTTAATAGTAGAAAAAACAAATTCATCGGGGCTAACTTTTGAAAATGATTAAATTTCCCAGAAAGACTATTAAGCGCAATTAGTACACGTCCGTCACAATGAAGCTTATCCCAGCGAATGGTAAATTATGCAAACTCATCCATCCCAAAATATTTCGTAAGGAAGTTTAGTCGAGCGAGGAAATTATCCGCTATTTGCAACGAGTTAATCATGCAAATTTTCACACAATGAAATCGCTCGAACGCCTCGAATTTGCTCCAGTCAAGTGAACTTGAAAATCGGCATTTATTAATCATTCGAAATAGTACAAAAAAACCATTGTCGATTCGCAGCCTTTTAAAAAAGAACGCTTCAGTGCCTGATTTAAATTTCAATTAAATATATAAATAATATTCAAATCGAGAAATTTACACGAGTTTGACTCAAAAAGAAAAACATTAACTGAAAGCGCAACGATCGAATGGCCGCCCCGACAAGAGTCCGAAAAGAAATGGAAATTTGTTTACTCGGCCCGCCGTCGAATCCATAAATCTCCATCAATAATTTCCGCTTTTTTCGACGCCCGAGGCAAAAGCTTCGGCTCCCACACACGACTGTGTATATCCGTCGAGCGTTTCACACACTCGTAAGCAGCACCCTCCGCTCTCGCACAATATAACCGGGCGACGCGTGTTTTTCATTACGAGCCTCGCCCCCCCCCTCCCCCCTTCCCTCTCTCGGTCCCTTATCAAAGTCGCCGAAAGTGTATCCGCGCTCGAATTTTCCCGGATCGCTGGGCGCCGCGCACGTGACGGACGATTAGCTCCTGCGGTTGACGGAATTACGCCGGCGTCTCTCTCCCCTCCCCCCCCTTTCTCTCTCGCTCGCTCTCGATTACGGCGTGACACTGGCAGCGCTTGACTCTTTGCGCGCCGCCGAGGCAATATCGAGAGAGAGAGAGAGACGGCCGTCTGTGTAGGAGGCCATTGTTCTTTGTTGTACCTAGAGGGGAAAGGAGATTGAAAGGCCGGCTGAAAGCGCTCGAAGAATTTTGGTGAAAGCTCCGCCGGCGTAGTTATAAGTCGGAGCTTATTTATACGTAATGGACGAATTTCAAGAAGTGCTCGTGGAAAGCCTTATCCTGATTGGCTTCTTCCTAATGGGGATTTGGGAAAACTCGGCTTATCGAGCGAGTGCCTCGCGGAGAAGCTAATGAGAATCGAACGAATCTGTAACGTGCGATTAATGTCCTGCTCATTATCCTAGTTAAAAGCTTTTCGGGAAAAAAGTTCAATGACGTGAAATCCCGACTCGTTCGTTTGAAAAGAAAAAGCGCAAGTTTCTAAATCACTCTCGTCGAGAGTACTTTTTTCTCCAGCCGTACTTCACCAACCACTGCGCAATAGTAAAAACACTGCGCTCTTTGACGGCAAAGCCTTAAAAAGCGCACGTTCCGCATTTAGAACAACAGCAAAAATAGGTCAACGAAGGAGGGAGGAAAGAGGGCAGTGCAGGAAGTCAGGAAGGATGTGGGCAAAAATATGCACGGCAGCTGCGCGCCGCATAACAAGTTGTAAATCTCCAGCTTCCGCGAATCCCTTTTTTAGAAATATTATATCCTTGCGCTTATAACGAGTTATGATTGATTAAGTATTAGGTCCTTTTTATAATTTTAGTCTAATCAAACGTTTGTTTTTCTGTTGCAGGTGAGTGTCTAAAGAGTGTCTATAATTTTCCTTCAGCGCGTAAGTACGAGCAATTGAATGCACAATACAAATATAAAGGGTAAAAAAACGTCGTCGTAAAGCCGAATTTGCGAGGCGAAAACAAGCCAGGTTTAAAGAGCCGCCCAAAGAATATAACGGCGAGCGAGAGAGAGAGTGACAAAGACGAAAAAAAGGAACAGACGGAGAGCAGCAGCGATCTTCCACTCGAATATGTCCTCTCGTGGCTTCGTCGTGCTCGAGCGGCGCCGTCGCCGCTGTACTGCCTTTGATGTAATGACGCGTAGATCCAGCAGCAGCAGCAGCGTGTCTTTGACGTAACTCTCGCAGGCTCGCTTTTCTTCCTCTCTCTCTCTCTCTATCTCGCCTTGGGAATGAAAGAGAGAAAGGGAGAGAGAGAGATATATAGAGAGCGCTTCCTGAGCCTCTTTTAATTTGAAAACGCGCGCCGGCAGTCGCGCTCCTTCTCCTCCTCCCTTACTATTCCTCGTAAAAGGAGGCGCTTTGACATTTTCATAAGGGCTTTTTCTTTATCTCCCTTCGTCCCGAGTCTCGTCTTCTCTCCTGCCCCCCGTCCGCGCGCACTTTCCCTTTCCCCGGGAATATCGTACTTTTGTCCGCGGGGACGACGCGCGCCTACATTTCTGGCTCTCTTTTCGCTTTAATTTCGCGGATTCCTCCCCGACACTTTCCCTTTTTTTTTTTATTTTTTCAGTCGCCGTCGCTTGTTATGTACGCCGACTCCGAGACGCGCGCTTTTTCGAGAAGCCATCAGCGAGTGGAGATAGGTTGGACGGGCCGCTAATAAATTACGGGAGTGCAGGAGCGTTATTAAAGCGTCGATACATAGAGATCTTTGCTCGACTGCTAATATTCGAGATATTCGAGTAATGCGGGCATGGAAATTGCTTTGTTTCCGAATCCGACAGGCGGCGCGCTCCGCAAGAATGCGGCAGCTTTGTAATTCCAATTGGCGCGCGCAAAAGCTCGTAAAACAGTCCCGCGCTGATTAGCTCGTACGGCGGCTCCTCGAAATCGTGTTCGCCTTTCAATTATAATCGCGCGCGCGGCCCGGCTGCGTTGTCGTCGCTTCGATCGCGCGCGCCATGTGCCATTGATCGCACATCCTGTTGACACGTGACGCCGCCGGCGGACTTTTAAATATTATCCTCGCCGCGAAACTTACCGAGTTTCGCCGAGCCGTGTAAGCTGGAAAGCGCGGTCGGTCGTGTCCTCGTTGTAGTCGCACGTCCGAGCATTATGCGAATAATTGGTGTAGCTTTTAACTAGGTATTACGTCAGGGGGGGTTGATAATAACGCGAGGCCAAACAGGCGGGATTGATTCTGAAAAGCGGCAGGCGGATAAAGAGAGAAATCCGGATGTTTATTTTTCATTCGGCCAAACAGTCCGTTAACAAATCCTTTGAGTCGCCATCGAGTTCATTTGCCGTCGAATTAGTGTTTGTAAATGTATTCGCTGCGCGCAAGCTGGGCGTTCGTTAATATTGAGCCTTTCAAACTGAACGTCCAATTTACTTAAATTTAAAAACAACGTTGCTTTTCCAGCGAAATCCAAATGGTTTTCTCTTTTTGTATGCCTCGAATGAAAGATTTGCGAACATCTGGGATATTAAAAATTCTATTTCGGCAGTAAAGGACTTTGATGGGGCGCAAATTAATTTTTGTGAAAAATGAACCTTTTAGTACTTTTCAGTCTTTGTATAAATGTAGAAGAAAATTCGTGAAAATGTGCAAATGCACGCAACAAAGCAGTTTCTCAAAAGAACGTTTAAAAATCCATCAATATATGGATTCGGTACAATGCTGGAATTCAGACCAGCGTACGAGCTGCACCTCACGAAATACGCATCCTCGATCTCCGGTGCATCAATCACCAAAGCCCAGAGATGCAGCACCATATCGGCATCGGCGGCAGCTGCCGAAAAAAAGCAGAAAATCAAGGAGGCTCGGCGGTAATTCTATAAACGTCGCTCAATTAACGGGCAAACGAGCGAATCGCCGTAATTGCGCCAGCGGCTCTCTCTCTCTCTCCTCGGCCTTTCTTTCGCGAGAGACGAGAGGCGGCAAATGAAGCGTCCCGCACCGCACACACGGAGGACAATGGAGCTCCCCCCCGCGCGGGGCCGCGTTCATTCAATAAAGGCCTCCGAGCATTCGACAAGAGGCTAAATCCGCCCCCCGCGCCGCCGCCGCCGCGCGACGACGACACGACAAACGCATGCGAAGAAGGATCCGGCGAATCAAATGAACGCTGCCGTCCGGTCGAAAGTGCCTGCCTGCCTGCCTGCCTGCCTGCCTGCCTGCCTGCCGCGGCGGGGGGAGGAGTGGACACGCCGCTGAGAATTTCTTCGGCGTATTATACGTGACGACGTCGAGCTTTAGGAGCGGCGGGGCTCATTTTTCGGAGAGGAGGTGCGTTATTTCGCACTCGAGGCTTAATTGGTTCGATTTCGCGGGGACGAACTGTGTGGAGAAGGAGTTAGTGTCGATCGCTGTTTGTCGAGCTGTTTGTTCGAGATTGAGCGTCTTTATCGATTGCCGAGCGATGCCCCAGATTTTTCAAGAGTAAAAACACATTCTTCGAGGAAACGTAAGAGCGACGGCTCGTCACCGCTTCGTCGAATTATTCACCGCGACGGAAGGCCTTTTTATCGGCTCTTTCTAGAAGAATTTTAAAAAACTAAGCTTAAAATAATATTGATAATTCACACTGTCCCAGCGAGAAGGTCGAGCAAGAAACGAAGCAGTCGTACGCTCCTTTTTCAGTCGAGCGCGTCAATTTAACGGCGCAAAAATCGACACGTCCCGCAAAAAGTCTAAAACGAATGTTTATACATTAGTCGTCCCGCCTCGGCGTCGAATTTAAAAGGTCGCGCGCGTTTTTTGCCCCCCTCTTTTCCCTCTTTGTCCAGCATCCAACTTCTTCGCGCGAGAGCCACGTACACACGTGTACGTACAGCCGCAATTTTTTCCAGTCGATTCGCGTACCACTCGTCTCTGCGACTTTTATCTCTGTCCGGAGTATACAGCGTATATATACACGCGTATACACGCCGCTGCGTCCCTCTCCTCTCGCGCCTCCGCGAATAATTGAACGCGCGCTCACGTACGCCGGGCGAGCTTGTATTACACGCTGGTCGAATTACCGATTTGGAAGTGAGAAGCGGGAGGAGAGAGAGAGAGGCGGACTACCGAGGCAGGAGGGAATGAACCCGCCGCCGCTCCGCAGACGTGCGCACGGAGGGACGGAAGGTAAACGATTGTCGTGTATTTTTAGCTGCCTCTTTGTTTTTCGGACAATGCAGCCGAGAGAGATCATTGGGTTGATGGCGGCGCGAGGAGGAAAAGCGGCCCATTGACGGGAGGAGCGAAAACGTCGATGGATTCAAGCTGTCCGTGGCTCGCTCGGAAAGCGGGTCGGGACGTGAAAAAGTTGATAATTTCTGCGCCTCGCCGGGAGTTTTCGTCTCGGGAAGGTGTCGGCTTATCCGACGCGTCGGGTTATACGTGCGTGGTTAGCGCTTTGGCGGTTTGGCAAACACGGTGTCTGGCTGAAGCACGCCTCTGTTCTCTTCGTATATAACTTGGTAATTGTGTGAAGTAAATAGAGATTGATGGCACTTCATGCGAATTGGTTACTTTTTTTGTTTAGTCGACGCATTTTTTTTCTCGAAACCTCAATTTATACCGTGCGGCTATAAATATCCGAGAGTGCAGACAGTCATAACCACGTCGCGGGACAACTTTTTTTTTTTTCCATCTCCGACGCTATGAATAGAAAAGATTAGCGGCGAGAATGAATGGCGCGTTACGTGCGGCCAAACTAATTTTATTCGCAAGGATATTACATCCGTGACGTTTTCCAATATGCAAGCCTGTCCTGCACTCTCTCGGCTCTCCCCGCATTAGACGGGCGAGTCTTACTTTCAGGGCCGCGCTCTCTCGGTGTTATGCGTCCATTGGAAATCCTCCTTTCTCCCGCGTCAAAGTCCGGCGTCGTTGTTTACGAGCGAGCGAAAAATAATGACACGGCCAAGCGCTGCCGGGGCACAAAGGCAGAAAAAAAAAGGAGCGGAGGAGGAGGAGGAAAGGAAAACCGTTGTCCCTCTTTCTCCGGGCGACGAGCGCGCGCGTCCA
Organism: Ormyrus nitidulus; assembly: GCA_900474335.1. NCBI lineage: Eukaryota > Metazoa > Arthropoda > Insecta > Hymenoptera > Ormyridae > Ormyrus > Ormyrus nitidulus. The sequence continues at coordinate 66,099 of UCOL01000193.1, read as the reverse complement.
TCCTAGAAAATAACGAACCGAGCTGCCGGCCGCCGCGCGCAGTGTAATTGCAAGCCGCGCGCAGCCGATTATATTCTGCTCTCGCGCTCTCGTTTGTCTAATGAAGGACGGAGGCATATTAGACGCCGCCGCGCGCCGTGACGTCGATAATTATTCTTTTTACGACGCCGAGGAGACTCTTATTCTCGTTCTCGTTACGCGGCGGCCGCTTGCGCCGTCGTGTTTCCCGAGCGACAGAGAAAAATAACAGGATCCACGGGAGAGTAATTCCGCAAATTGTTTATTGGCCTGCCAAGTGCAGCGGCGCTTTTCGATGAATTTAGAGTGGATTTTGTCGGGTTTATCGCCTCGATTGTAATTCTTACGCGGTGGACAAGTGTTCCGACGCTCCGCCGTGCGTTCTTATCTGGATGGAACAATCGCGATTGGGACCTTCAGGAATGCTTGTTGATAACCGTTCCCGTCTTGATTTAACGTCGAGCTTCATTTTCGAAAATTGCCGGCGGCGGCGGAGTGTATTATACTTTTTCCAGTCGACCATAGAGAGAGCTCTGAAAATTTAAAGCGATTCTGCTCTATTGACTCTTCTCTCGAGGGCCGCCGATGTAAATGGTTTCATTTCAATATTAGTTCCCACATCTCCCCTACTCCCCGTTTAATTTCAATCGCTGATGAATATTTCATTGATTAATTCCTTCTCCCGTCTCCTCCGTCGTCGCGTCGTTTCTTCAGCCGTATATTCTCTCCGTCGCGAGTTTCTCTCCGGCTCTCGCTTACTCGTTTCGAACCTTCAAACTTTGCAATTTATACTCTTCAGAATCGCGATATCCTTTGTAGCCCCTTCCGCGGGATTTCTCTTAATTAAACGCGGAAATTTCGCCTTTGTATCGTAGCGACCCTTGCGGTTCTATTGCCGATGTAATTCTCTTTGAGTAACATTATTACACACTTTATATACGAGTCAAAAAGAATATTAGACGCGCCGAAATTAAACGCCGAGCGCGCGAATGAGCGGCCCCCCATAAGAAAGCTCGAAAATTCAAATAAAAGACTCGAAACTCCACTCGTCCGAGCTTACAACACTCGCACTTTAATAATATCTCCCGCTCATTTACTCGACTGCATCAGCCTGCCACGCGGCCCCACTCGGCTCGTTAAACATTACGATTCGAGTCGGACTCGCGCTCTTACATTGCTGTGTGGCGCGGCTGGCTCTCGGGTCACGAAATTCGAGGCTCTCTCGCGGCGGCGGCGGCGGCGGCGGCGGCGGCGGCGTCGTCCTGGAGTTGTGTATGCCGGTGCTGTGAGTGCGCGCGCGACCGACGTGGCAACGCCGCCGACGATCAAAGAAAGACTTTGTATAGTCGCGGAGCAGTACACCGAAAGCCGATTCAGGAGAGGCTCTCCGCGCCGATATATGCCGTTTCACGCTGCTCGGCAGCGTCGAGCAGTCTCGAGCGGCGAAACGTTACGACGACTCGCTGTTCGGAGGGAGAGAGAGAGAGAGAGAGAGAGAGAGAGAGACTCGCCCGGCCTAAGTAACTACTGCGCGCGTCGCCCGCGGTGTGGCGCGTATACGCGATGTACGCGAGGAGCGCATTTTTACAGCCGGCTCCCGGGGGAAATTGTGCTAATCGAATGCCCGTTCGATTTATGCCGCGAGGAGGCCGACTTTTTCGACGGGGGAGGATGGATTTATACGATTCCGGCGGAATCTCGAAATCTCGACGTTTCGTCGTAATGACATTCCGTTCTTTTCGGTATAGAAAAATTTAATTCAACTCCGCGGCGTGAAAAGTTTATTTTCCGCAAATAAATGCGTCTATATACCCCTTGGCCGCGGTTATTCAGCTCATTACACAGCTGCAGTTTACGATTGGGCGAGATAAAATATTGTTTATTTCGCATTGTTTTGCCAATTTTTCCTTATCCGTTCCTCGAACCAAAAGGTTTATTAACCTCGGGCTGGAAAATATTTGCGCTCCGAACTCGAGAGTCCGCAGCCGCGGGAGCAGACAAAATGAACCTGAGAATTTTCGCGCAATAATCTTAACAGGATCGACGTGTATTTTATGAATCGCGGGCGTCTGTCGTAAAGTTAGTAATTCAGGGTCTGGCGTTCGCCGCGGAGCACAGCACGCCCACTCCGATATTTTCCGTCGGTGTCCGATTTTCCAAAAGTCTCGGGACGTGGAATGCGGCGCTGGAACATATCTCGCGCTGTCAATCATTCTTGCTTAACATTCCTCGCGGATAGATATCTATAATGAAAAAAACCTCGGGAAATGGGCCTTAATAATGCGTTTAAAATAGCTCCGCTCTGAATGATACGGAACTTTTTTGCCCCGAGAGAGTTTCCACGCGGCGAAATTGAAATTCTAATACAATAAAAGCGCCGTCTCTCCTTAAACATTTAATTAAACTGGCTAGTTTATAGTCCGAAAACAAGTTCGCCAACAAACTTGTTAGCTTTCTACCCACACCGAGGAAAGCCTCTCTCGAAAAATGTAGTTCAATCTTTTCTCTTCTCGGCTCGCGCGCGAGCCGACGTCGCGGCAAACTGAAAACAATCGCGATAGGTATACATACCCGTACGAACAACGCGGCGCGCTCGACAAAAATCGCCAATTCGAAAGTTCATCACGAGCCCGATGACCCGGTCTCTCCAATTATCGAGTCCGCGTGCGCGGGAAGAGCCGCGTCCTTGTTCCCAGAATACGTCGATCGCCCTCTGGGCCGAACGCAGGTCACGGGTGTGTCACTCTTTCTGGATTGTCGCGCGCGGAGACGATACGAGAGCCTTCGTTGATTAACCCATTTTCACTCCGTCGAAGCGGCGCTTAATCGGTGAAAAGTCGCCGCGGGTATTAACGAGGCCGATAGGCGCTTTGCTCGGGAGACACGTAGGAGATAAGGCGCGTTTTAGCATCTTTATTTGCGCCTGGGATTGCGGCGATTGCGTAACGAGCGGCAACGGGAGCAGGTTCGCGTAAGAGTATATATATCGGGGAAATTTTTTGCCGACCGCTTTTTAAGCGCGCGTCTATGTTTCACGTCTTATTTTATATATTATACGTAATGGTGTTACTGCACGCTGCCTTGGAATATAGTTTTACCGAAGGGAAAATCCGTGTGCGAGATATCGGGTAAATGAAAATTAAGAGCGCTTCCTACTTTTGATAACTTTATTATGCCTAATTAAGTAAACAGTACGTGAAGATAAGAAGCAAAGATAAAAACTGGGCTTTACGGTCGGAGAAAAACGCAGGAATATTCATACTTCTGGAATCGTATATCTCTTTTTTAAAATTTTTATGCTTCTTCGTGCAACAACGCCTGCAATCACTCTCCAAACGAAAGTGATTACCGCGGCGCGTCCTCGCGAAATTCCCAAGGCGCACTTGACATTGAGGCAAACTTTCGCCGCGCACCGATACTCCTCTCCGCAGCCCAGAGAGCGCATTTACGTAATTGCCGAGGATCATCGCAGCTCCTCTCCCTCGCAGAGACACACAGAAATCCGCTCCCAGCGACAATTACACGATCTTTGAGGAGAGAAAGCGTCGCGCTCCGCGAGCCGCGAGGATCGGATAAACTTTGGCGAATAAACGCAGAGCGTGCAGCGGGAGAAAAGACGAGGGACTCGGCGCGCGACCGCAAGGTAAGAACCGCGAAGGCGTGTAAGCGGCGTGGCTCGCGCGCCTGCGCTTCTCGGATGTCGGACGTTATGCGCGTCTCCGCGCGCGTATCGCCGAGAGAATCCGATCTCGCCGCAGTTGCCCCCGCAGTTTCGTTCGCTTTTTTCGACTGCAGCCGCCGCCGCCGCCGCGACGACGACGGACACTCGAGACCATCTTCGGCGGAGTTAATGAGCTTCTTGACACCTGCGCCTAAGGCTCGGGCGCTTTTTTCGGGCTTGACAGCTGCGGGATGACGACGGGTCCCTTTACCTTTTTTTGGGGGGGGCTTGCTACTCTGCCTTCGTTTGTCGAGATGTCTGTGTTTTCGATTGATTTGCAGGATATGCTTTTGGTGATCAGTTGGGAGGCCCAGCTGCGAGCTTATAAAAGGCGCACTTGAATTTTAAATGTTGAATCGTTCGTGTTTAGCAAGAGGAAAAATGCTTATCTACGAATGCTTCTCGTTCGTGCAATTTTGTCTCGGGTATTAAACATTTATTTAAGGGAGAGGTAAGCAGGTAAATGTGTCCCTCTCGAATCACCTGTCAATATTAACCTATTCACTCCTGCGGCTAATGCAGAGCAGACAGCCCTAAGCTAATTATTGGATTCGTATACGTAATGCAAAAGCGTAAGGACTTGAAAGCCATTAAGCATAACTTTGTTCTCATTGATTATTTTGTGATAGAATTACTTCTGTCACGTGTAGATCGGTTAAAAATTAAAGTTTTTGTAGAGGCGAAACGGTTGATTGATAATTAATATTTTGGTTAAAAAATATAAGTTTAACATTTGTTGTTACTTGTACTGTCAGATGTAAGTTATTCAAAAATATAAACTTCTTTTCTAAAACCTTAATTTAGTGTCGATCAAATACTTTAAAGCAAAATTTGATGAAGATGGATAATTTCAGTTTGATCATATTATAGGGGAAACTTGGTGAAGAATAAAGAACTTTAAGTTGTAAAATATTTACATTATCAAATTGATTACTCTCGAATTTCAGAAAAATTAGTTAGACTAATGTTGTCTTCCCCAACTATTCCATTTCCGCAATTTTTAATTTTTTAAACTTTCACAAAGCAACGGAGGAAGCATCGAGAACGATCAGAGATTAAAAGTAGTAAAGTTTAATAACAACGCATATATTAAAGTCTAATTGATTAATTATACATCGGGAAAAGGAAACGGCAATTTTTCCATTAAATAATCTCGGCGAAAACCGCGTATAATAATAAAAGGAAAAATAATGACTTTAAACGGCGGCTTTTAGCGATGATTTTATCTGGAACGGGCAAAGAAACCAAAGTTATCGATTTCTACGCAAATATAACACTTTCTCTCCCCGCGAAATAACCCGGCGAAAGAAACCCGAGGTACCTTCCTTCCCAGGCGATATAACACACCGCGGCAGGAGAATTTAATTTTCCCTCGCGAGCCGTATACCACATCGGCCGAGAGAGGCCAATGTCGCGGAAAGCATAAACGTTAGCTTAACGGCGCAAATCCATCGGCGATATTCATAGCTTTCGTTAATCTCGGGAATGCATAATAAATCTGGCCGATTCGTTTCGAAGGCATCTCTTTGCCAGCCAACTCCGCTCCCGCGGAGAGAAAACATCGCACGCACTCTCTCGATAGGCGCAGGCTCTTTCTTGCGCGCCCAACGTTGCGGTTTTACCGTTAAAAAGGCCGACGTTAACCTATTCTTCCTCTCGCGAAGCTCTCTGACCGCAGAGAGAGAGAGTTTTCCCGACACGAGCCGTGTTGGGTGTCTTAATCTTCGATGCCTCGACGAGTGAAAATTCAATAAGTGTCACGCGTCAGCTATTTAACTGGAGCATCTCAATTTTGAAGGAGTATATACCGAGCAATTGGAATCGTTGAGAAACGTGACAGAGAGAGAGAGACACTGGAACGGAATCGATATTCAGTCGCCGTGTCAGTTACCGACCAAAATAACTTGCTTGTTCGCGACAACGTCCGAAAATGGGACATCCGCGCCAGTTCACAAGTCAGCAGGCGTTAATCTTCCTGACACTAATTTATTAATGAAGCGGCTTGATAAACAGGTACAGCCGCTCTGCAATAATACCATCTAATACTGTCCCGGTGGGGTTCGGAGCTGCGATTGTCTCGTCAACGTCATCCTTGGGAAGCGGCATGGATGGACGCTTGAATCATTCACGTACAGCTGTTCACGCTCGACCCGACACGATTCTCAGTGGCGCATTAGTCATTTGTATCGCAAAAAATATATATCCTTTCGACTGTACAGAGATTAGCTGCGGTGCATGAATCAGCATCGATCGCTTCCGTCCCGGAAGATTGTCGGCTATCTCTTCTTTATATCAGAGGAGGAAGTATCGGTGCGGGTTCGCACGAATCTATTTGCATTGCGCGGCGAATTGAAAGAAACGACACGCGAAGACACGCGCGGGAAGAGAGAGATCGCACGACGAGTGTATTTTCATACGGCAATAAAGAATCCAGGGTGTATTGCGCGAATACAATAAAGTGCAGCATATACGCGGTCGTGGCGTGCATCGCGCAGTCGTATATACGGGGAATGAAGAATATTTCGCTCGGATTCGGTTTATCGCTATCTGCGCGCGCCTGGAACAACCGGAATATGCACATGTACACCCGGACGAGCCACTGCGGCAAATGGCATTTTATCTCGGCCAGCAAGGAGCGCATACCTTATATATATATACGCACATATATTCCACGGTTAATTATTTTTCTACTTTACCTAGTGCCCCTCGAGAGACGGAAGACTCTCTTCCGGGTTTGTCCCAAGTACTCTACATGCATTCTATATATCTCCTCCTCTCGGGTGCCCACTGAGGTTCACCTCCGTAGTCGCTTCCCTCTTTTCCCCCGTCGTCTCGCCTTTCTTTCTTTTCCTTTTCAGTCCTCGGCTCTCTCTCTCTCTCTTCTCGCGCTTTCAATTCCTCGGTCTCTCGAGACGTACCCGCCGCGCGCGGCTTGATGTGTGTTTGCCGAAACAATGACCTCTCTTCGGCGTTCCTTTAGCCGGCGCGCATTCCGCACGTCGATGCGGAGAGCGACGAGCGAACGACGTTATATACTGTTATCCTTTCAGTGCGCGGACTTCTATCGGAAAAGTAGCCGTGCGGTGAATAAATGCGTTGATAACCGCGAGTCGCTCAAAAGAAACAAGGAGGATTCTAACAGTGCCGCGAACTTTACTGGTAAATCTATCGTCTTTTTAAAATTCTTTCGAGACTCGGGCTTTAGTATGCACAACAGCGACAAAGAAAAGGAAAGATACTCGAGAGATTAAACTTGGAGTCCGAGGAAATCTATATCCTTGAAATAAGACGTTACCGCTCCTGGGGAATGTTTGCGAGTAATGGATACGACCTCGCAGCTTCTGAATTCAACCCAGATCCATCCGAGCCGAGCCACTTGAAAACTAGCATTCTCCGTTCTTTCAGATTCCGCCGGCAGATACCCCGAACTTGCACTTTGCTTCTTAATATTTCTGCTTTTCCGCTCTCGTCGTGCGCCCGAGTTTCTCCCCCCTCCCCGTCGCGCCGCAATTTGCAGCCGAATAAACAGGCTCGCCGGAAAATGGCGAGACGCTCGCTCGTATAATGATGACGGCTCCCTCTCTCCCTCTCTCTCTTGTCGAGGGAAAGTTCACGGCGAAATGGCAAATTTAGAAAATGTCTTTCTTCCCGGCCGTGGAAGCTTCTTTTCATCTCCGCGAGTCTCTTTCTCTCTCTCGAGGCGATTCGCTTAGGCAAGTCACGAGCTCTCCGCGTACACACACGCAGCTCGCAAAGAGAGGATCTTGCGGAAGTCGGGCTGAAAAGACAACGCGCGGAAGAAGAAGAGGAACGGAGATAGGAGCGAGAGATCGAGGAAGGAAGGGAGAGAGAGAGAGAGGGAGAGAGAGGGAGGCAAGACTCCGCGCGCGCGGTAAATCGATACTTTGCATTTAAATGCCGGAGGAAGAGAGAGAGAGAGAGAATTCGAGTCTGCTGCTGGCTGCTGCACGTAGACTGAGTCTGAGGCTCCGATGTGCTGCTTCTCCCTGCGTATACGCGGAACGCGCGGACTCGCGAAAATTCTCTCGGACACTGACCGCAGCTTTACTGTCTCCTTTTTAGATTTATTTTCCTTTCGAGTAAAATGCACAGCTTGCCTTGACGGGACGCTGTCCGAGCGGATTTTCTTTTTATCTCGGAAAGGGCGGATTTGCGCGCAGAAATGCGTGTCCACTCTTAAATCAATGGAATATTATATTATTAATAATATCATCTGACTGTGATCTATATTGACGTATTTTTTAAATTACGTATTTTAAGTCAATTAATTTTTATCATTGCTTTTTAGTTTAAAAAGTACTAAATAAACAAATCATTGGTTTTTAAAAGTTTTGGCAATTAAAGTAAAAGTTTTCCAACTCTAAAATTCATGTTTAAAAGCACGTTTACTATCTAAAACGATATATTACTGCTATTACTTATATGAAATATCTCACAAATTTGTTCCCCGTGCTATAACACGAAAATAACTTTTCCCATCTAAAAAGGCTAAAAAAAACGTCTGAAAAAGGCCAGCACCCTCATAACGTCAAAATTCTCGTCGCGGTAGTCAACGTCAGCCCCGAAGATCACACACGACAGAATCTATAGAATCTATAGAAACGATCGCAAGTACCATCGACGCAGTGACAAAACCCGCACGCACCGAGACCGCTCCGCTCTCTCTCCCAGCGATCGATGAATAATACGGCGCGCCATCTGGGCCAGCCAGCAGCAGCCTCAGACTTGCCGCTCCATCATGCCCAGCAGACAATGGACTGCCACCGCGGAGGGCCACTTCTGGACTTGCATCGAGCCTGCCGCTCGGCTCCCGGTGCGTGCATGCAGCCGAGCGAGAGCAAGCCTGCGGGGGATAAAACTTAATTTTCCTCCTCCGCGCGCGGAAGCGAGAGCGGCGCTGATTCGATCGGCGAGCCCCCAGCGGCTGCTGCTGCTGCTGCTCCCTCCTCTCTCTCGCGAATCAATGCGATTTTCCGTTTAGCCCCGGCATGTCTGGCTTATTGAGGAGCGGGTATTAGAGGGACGATAGGAAATCACATTGCATTATTTCCTTATTGGATATATAGACTTTTCGAGGCGCGTGCCTTAGACACCTGGAGCAGGGGATGTATCGACTGCTGGCTTGTTTTTTCGCTCATTAGTCTGGGCGAAGATTCGATGAGCGAGGCTATCATTGGGGGTAAAGGTTCGCTCTTTCGGGGCTGCGATAAATCATTTTCTTTTTCGTATAACCACTTTTATTCGAAGAGTAAGACACTAATAGAGACGCAGTAATTTTTAAAAAGGACCCCTAATAAATTAAGAACATCATCCCGCAATCTTTCTCCGCGTGTTATAAGCTTCAACAATTTCTCCCGAATGCAAGCGCACTAAATCATCCCCGGCATCGAATCCAAGACGCGCGGAGCATTTGTACCGGGAACAATAGCCGCCCCCTCGCCTCCCTTCTTCCCCGCGCGAGAACTCAATCTTCGTCGTAAGCCGGTCGCGGTCGTGTGTCCAGAGGACACGTTTTATTTAGCATGAATAATTTACGCACACATATATACTCTCTCGGAGCGGGGGGGCCGTTTTTGTTGCTCTCTCCCCGCAAAGCGAGTAGCGAAAATTGTTCCAAAGACCGGCCTCTCTCTCCTCGCGGGTCTGAATTATTCATGATGGGCCGCGGGAACGAAAAAAAGAGAGAGGGAAAGAGAGAGAGAAACGAAGAGAGCGCGGAGGAGCAAACACACCTCGGGGAGAGTTAAAGAGCGCTCGAGAGCGCGTTTACGCGCGCGGGCTCGAGGTGTTCTCTCTCTCTCTCTCTCTCTTTCTGCGCGTGCACTTCCAGGAGAGAGAGAGAGAGAGAGAACAGTACGCCTGCGTGCGGGAGATTGCTCTTGACCTTCGGGAGAGAGAGAGAGAGAGAGAGAGAGCGAGCGAGGGGGGTATAATGGAATGCGCGCGGCTGGGAAAAGGAGCTCCTGACGAAATAATGGACGAAATCATATCGGCGCTTATTTATTGCGCTCTCCGTGCGCGGCTTTTTGCGAAAACGGCGAGGTAACGGCGAACCGGGGCCCCATTGTGCATACTGATGATTTTTCGCGGCGATATGCGGGATCCGGGCTTTCGCGGTGTAGCGCGGAGGCTCCTTCGCTTCTTTCGGAAGCTTCTCCGATAATGTATGCTAATTGTGATTGTGCGATCGTTTAATTTAATTAGAGAATTTAGTTTTAAATTACAATCGGCGCCGCGGAGTATTATAAAGGTTCGCGTGCGAACGCGCCGACGCGGGGTTATTTAGGTTCGAGTGATTTAGTACTTCTTAGGAAGTTATTTACTTTGTTTTGAGGCGTTAATCTTCGTACTTACTATAATGGCGGAGTCTTTATTTATGAATATAATCTTCGATTACGTATGTTAATCTGGCCGGATTTTTACAGCAGCGTATACGAATGAACTCTGAAGGCTGAAGCTTATCCGCGTAATCAAGGTCGTTTCGAACATGAATCATCATTACACTTCTGACGTTTATAATTACTTTTTGTACAAATGGGTTCCTCTCGCATAAAGAACATGTAAATTAAAGTCAAGTTTATACTTTGCGAGAGATAAAAAGACCTCCGCTTCTCTCGATGTTTTATTGGAAGACATGAAGAATAGCGTTTACACAACAGGTCAATTAAAAGTAATCCGGCGTCGATAAATTTCCCGTCTGTCAATCCAGAAATAGAATTGTTATTCCGCAAAAAATCCAATTTCTTCGCCGACCAACAGCGGCGCCCCCGACATATACCCGAAGGCTTCATTTTTCAAAATCCGTCAGAAATTTTTTTCAAAGCCCACCGGTCCATACGCCGGTCCGAAGGCCTCTCCTCGGCGACCAGAGAGAAAACGGACCTTGGGCGTGAAAATTCCGGCTGCGACCTCAGCGAGATCCCGCCGCCGATATATAAATAACGAGATGTACCTGCATCGAGCGCGATAAATAGTAATTACCCCTCGGAGCCTCGCGCGTCTCGCGTCTCGCGCGAAGGACACAAACGGCAATCCGATCGTAATTCATTGGATTTCTCCTCTCTCTCTCTCTCTCTCTCTCTCTCTCTCTCGCCGCGAGGAGGCAGCAGAGAGGAAGATATAGAAGCGCTTAGAGGAGTTTCTTATCAATTAACGCCCGGCGGAGAGTACTTTATAACTTTGAGCCGCTCGTCGATATCAAGCTCCGCGCCGTGCCGCGCCTCCGCTTTCTCCTCTCTCGCAGAGCGGCGCTCTTAGTAAATCTGCGTATTAGGCCTTATCGGCGTCCGTCCGTTCCGTTTTTGCGCGCCGCGCGAGTCGCTCGCCGTACGAAACGAACTTGAATCAGCGGCGGATGCGCGGCGCGAGAGCGCGCTTATATTATTCGAATCAATAAGTCGACGGTGTGCGAGGAGCTGCAAGCTTCTCGGAAGAATTAGAGCGGCGATCAGCGCCGTTTATAGATTTGCCATGCTATTTGCGACGTTGCTATCGGCCTTCTCGGAAAAGCTGAAAAGCCTCCGTTATGATTGAATTCAGTTTCCTTTTTTTTTTCTTTCCGCTTCCCTCGTCGTTAATCTCGTTATGCGCTTATCTGAATTATTATTATCTTTATGAATTGCTCAAATATTTATTGGTCTTTTTATTTCTGTTTCAGGTAAGTCAAGTTTCTGCTTCCTATGTGAGTAACGCGAGGCATTAATCAGCGGTGAGTTTTACTAACGAATCGAAGGTGCACTTCCGCCTATGGAATACCGTTAAACGGTTAAATTAATATAGAAGAAACTCGAATGTAAGTTGATTCTCGAGGAGGCCGTTAAATTTTTTGCTTCCGAAAAGTTTCGTTCGATAAAGTCGAGCGATCGAGTTACGAGCACTAAATTTAATTAAAAAAGCCATTCTTCGGCTGCCCGCTGAAAAATTCAATATTCCTCAACAGAATATACATCGGATAGATTTCCAATATGGTTTTTCAATACGGGCCGCGCGTTTTACCCGCCGCGCCGCGGCTTCAATAGAAAAGGAAAAACAATGGAGCTGAAAATCGATAATGTGCGACTGCATCGATCTTTCCTCCGGCGGAGACCGTCAGAGTGAAAGACGGAACGAGTTGGCAGCGGAGAAAAACAAACGTGCGACGTGATGCGCGGGCAGAAAAAAGAGCAGTAAACCGTCGCGCGTCTGACTCGCGAGTGTCTCTCTGGACTGAGGGGAAAAAAAAGAGTAAAAATAACTATTTTGTGTCGTTATTTCAGATATGAGAAGAAAAATAAGAATATTTACTATTCAGATCAGTAGAAAAAAAAGCAATTTTTACTATATTCAGATAGTAAATATTATTATTTTTCTGCTCATATCTACAAATTTCCATTTTAATGTTTACTATATAATCTAGTAAATATTCTTATTTTTCTTCTCACATCTGAAATAACGATACAAAATAGTAATTTCTACTCCTTTTTTTTCTCTCAGCGTGCACGCGGTGAAAATTGGTGTGACGCGAGCTCTGCGTGTCGCTCGTGCATCTTTATGACGTGCGTCCTCGCTTCTTCATATCGCATTATGTTAATGAAAATGACCGTCTTTTTGGCGGACATTTTTTTGGGCGTGGAAGCGTCGGCAAACATCGCCGCCGCCGCCGGGATGTTTGCGCTCGTTAAGAAGGCGGCACTTGGCCTCGGTGAGCTTTTTTAACTTTTCGAGATCCGTGGAAACAATGAGCGTTGAAGGATAAGAAATTTCGCAAGTTTGAATTTAGCTCTTTTTCGTGAATGCGTATTGAAACTGTCAATATAATATAGCACAGAATTATTGGTACAACATTCCTTTTCAACTTGTCGAAGTCACTATCCGCGACATTTTATTCAGCCGTCCAGTTCGAGAAACTTATTCACCCAGCCCACACAGTACGCTCGAGAACACGTCCGAGCATCTGTTTATCAGGGCTAATTTTTTCGGGACAAGCGGCGCGCGCTGCAGTATATATATATATACACACGCGTCTCGATCCGTTTATTCGCAATCTATTAAACGGTGCAGGCGCACACGCGTCACCGATTACCGCGCTCGCCGCTGCACACGTGCACAGGTCGGCCCGCCGGGGGGAGAGCGAGCTTTATCTGTGCGCGCGTGTCACCGCGGCTACTGCGAATTTTCGCGGAATTCGCAGCCGGCAGCGGTGTTCCTTATCGGCCGACTCTCTCTCTCTCTCGCGGACGTGACGCTCGACGAGCGAAGGGCTGAGTAACGAGCGGACTTTTACTTATCTTCGACCGCGGGCTATTTCGACTCTTTTATTTGCCTGCCTCGCGGGTTTTTAGAGCCGCGGAGTATAAGGCTGTTTGACCGGGAGAAAAGTTCGAGTAAAAGGGACGGGCTGTGTAAATACGAGCGTGTATGGAAAATGACTGCGTTTACCGGGAGTGTACACGAGGTGTAAATGTTTTATTCTCTTTTTCTCTGTATTGTCGAGAGAATCGCGTTAATTTGAAGGGAAAATATTTTTTTTTTCCGTTCGAAAGGCCTTTTGTGCATTCGTATTGTGCGACACTTTGAGCCTCGCGTGATTTAACCTTCATCGGATTAATTAAATCAAGCTCGCGATTGGGAATATATTAAACGCAATGGTCGTGCGCCGGAACGCATAAAATCTCTCTGGAAAATGCCGGTATAGGCTTTGTTTGCTACATTGTTAGCAGATTTTCGGGGGTAATATTTCACATTTGGAATTTTCCGCGGGGCGGCCGCGCAAAATCAATATAAATGTTACGCCCGTGATTAATAGCTGTCGGCTTTTGCGGGGCTGCTTCCTTTGTATACATAAATTTCAATGAAACGCACTGTATGGATTTTATTGGGCTTATTAAAATGAATCTTTATTATTTCGACCGCTTCGCGCGCTTATCGCCGTAATCCATATTTCCAAGAGAGGTAACAAACGGTCTGTCAGAGAAAATTTTAAGATTCTAAAACATGCGGTCGATTTGCCTGACGAAATTTCTAAGACAAACGTAACTTCATCCAAAAAAAAAAATACATTTTAACTCTGAAACGCGATACCTCCGCGCCAACTGTCGCACGAGAAAAACCTCGGCAGGGGTAAAACCTCTCGTCGTCTAGAGCGTTTCACAAGTCAGTTCTTGGGGGGGGGAAAATCTTGGCCTGCGCTCCTAGCGCACGCAGCCGGCAGTGAAGAGCACAGCCTGCGCACGCGTATGCAGTATGCATGCAGTTGGCATTTACGGGGATATGACTCGGCTGCGAGGAGGGAAAAGGAGTCGTCGCCACGATCGTTCCCAGTTTTCGATTGGAAACGCGCCCCCGGGCGCGCGCTGCCCTTCCGCGTTTGTCGTCGCGTCCCCGCGGCTCCTTTTTTCTCCCTCGCGCGCGCCTCTCGTGCCTCTCGAGCCGGGCTGTCCGGATTTTCCCGAGTGACCCCCCGATCATCCTCGGGGATATCTTTCCGGCCGGCGCTAATGTATATTAATGGCGTTCCGATGCGTATATTAGGAGCTGCCGTAATAAGCCGGTGTTTTATCTTAATTTACTTAGCATATAATTGGAATATTTCAGCACTCGCCGCTCTCTCGGGGCGATAAGCGAATGCATAAAAGATAAGGCCGCGTATACTCCTTTTCCGCGGACTTGAGGGCGAAAAAATATACGGCGACGGGTAGATGGGATTACCTCGGCGAGGAGAAAAGAAAACAATGAATAGGCCTGGTAAGCAGCACAATGCGCTCTCGCGATTCCAGGCGGCAGCAGACATTCTGAACGAGCAGCAGACCGAAACGTATATATATACGTATAGGGAGGGAAAACGCCGGCATATCGATCCCCCGCTAAAAAGCACGCACCTTTTCAGCTTGCGCAGAGCGGGCCGTTTTCTCCGCTCGCTCGCGGCGCGTATCTTCTCATTTTCCTCTCCCGCCGGCTTTCCACTTTTCATCCCGAGCTGCCGGCTGGCTCTCTCCTCTCCTCTCTCTCCCTCCGACTGACCATTATTGATTCGCCGGCCGCCGTTTGCGTGTCCGCTCAGCCCCAGACGCACAGGGCTCGCGGATGCTGCTGCTGCCGCTGCAGCTGCGACACGCCGGCGCTTTTCTTCTTCTGTTTACCTGCGTGCGAGCCGTGTGCAGCTTCCCGCTGTACTCGCGCCCCTCGCTTTTCGGCTGGCTGCGTGTTTGCTTGGAAATGACGCTCGTGGGCAAACTTTCGCCGGGCGTCGGGAGGGCCGCGGCGACGTTTTCGCCCGTCGACTGAGCGCGTTATGGGGGGGGGAGCTCGTGGTCGATCGCTGCCGGAGGTGGGTGCTTTCGAAAAATCTGTTGCGGTCGTTTTGTGATCGAATACTTTTTGTCAAAAAAATTTAGTTAAGTCTTTTGGAGAAATTGACTTTGAGATTGAAGGATTTGCGAAATTTTTGTTCGACAAAACAACTTTTGATGAGTGATATTTTTAAAAGAATTTTCGACATCAATCGGTGCACCGAGTATTAAACGAAAATATTTCTTTTTGCATTCGTTCATACGTTGGTGTTTTTTGAAGAAATACTTTTTTCTTTGATTAGATATTTTTCTTTGATAAAAATATAATTACATATTAAATGAGGATAATAATTTTGAAAGCTATCAGGTTAGATAAAAATATAATTTTTAATTCAGCAAAAAATGTATGTAGTTTTCATATAAAGTAGTTACTATTAGATTGAAGAGTGTTTTTATCTCCTAGTTACTCCAATTGCTTTCGTTCAATACGTGCATATAGCTCAAGCATCGCAAGACGGAATAAATTTTCACACGGATAATAAAAGACGGCACTTGCATATTAAACGTACATACATAACTATATCGGTATTGTAATTAGATTAAGGTTACGATAAAAAATATAATTAAAGATTAACATGCGCACGTTTCAAAACGTTGTGGAAGGATTGTACATGAAAAAGGTGAGCATTACGTCATTAAATTGCAATTAATTAGATTAAGAAGTTAATCAACAGTCCGCGAAGGCATTAATTTCGTTCTCTATTATTGACTGGAGGTAACACGCAACTTCGAAAAGAGCTTAATTCATCTTACTTTACCACACGCTGGGCTCGACTCGAAGGAAAATCAGATAAAAAATAAGTCATTACAAAATGATAATTACAAGTTCCAGCTCTCGTATCTTCCCACAAATCATATCTTAAATGGGCGTTAATCTTATTAACGACTTTGTATAATTCGAGCGCGAGGGAACATTACGCACTTTTTTAAATGAAACTCATCGACAAGTCAATTCCGCAAACATTCGCCGTGAATCGCGCGATAAAAAACGCTTCTCGCATCAGATTACATTGTTTCAGCGTTTTTCTAACCCGAGAAAAAAAAGAGAACCGCAAACCAGTTAAAAATCCCGCACCTAACGCACGCGAGAGCACGAGGCACGAAATTCAGGCTCATAATTCTTACGTATACGCGTTCCTCGGCCGTCGGAGAACCCCTTTTACTCGCGGGGGCCGTAACACGGCTAGCCGAGGTCCATAAATCCCGCGACAAATCTAAAAAAGGACCGTCGGAATAAAAAAAAAATCATCGCTACAGCCAAAGGCACTCTCGAAGAGCCGGGCGATCGTGAAATTTCGGCCGTCTCGCTCTCCCCTCCCTCTCCCCCCGACAATGTAGCCCCGCTAAATCCATCACTCCTGCGCTCGTAAACACAGGAACCTTTTCACCGGGCCGAAATGCGTAAGCGCGAGCGCTCGAAATCGAAATGCGGCTCTCGCTCTGCTCGCGGCGCGCGCGTCGTTCCGTGTCGAAATCGCACCCGAGGTTTAAATCGCGCTCTGAAGTTGCCGAAGTTCGAGCTCTCGTTTTTTTGATGGATGGACCGGAGCGAGCGGCTGCATTGTGCTTTGCGTAAACGATTTTTTCACCGTTCCACCAGATTTTTTTCTTCTACGTTTTAGCGGGCGTCCGTTTTTGGGGCAAGCTTTGAGATTGAAAATTACGCTGCCTTCAAATTGATTGTTATGCTGAAGGGATTTAAAAACATTTAAAATTATTTGTTGGATTTCAAAGGTTTAATAAAGAGCTACCCTGATGAGAGAAACGTTTAGTAAAAATTTCGATACTGACTAGTAAGGCCGCCACAGACTGTCAAAACCAAAAAAATTGCCATACTTTATAGGAAAATTTACCAAACAGTATAGTAGTATATAGTTCTGACAATAGCTGTGGTGGCGTTACTGGACAGTATGGTAATTTTCACAAGATTATTTGTAATTTTTACTGTATTTCTCTTTTCAGTGTAGCAACATATTTTACAATAATTAAGACTACACCTCAGAGCAACTTTCAAAGGATGTCTACAACGAAAAGCTAGCCAGCCTCGGTCTGCGCACCTTGTTAGCATATCTACCCGCGTCTCCGCGTCGATCAGCTCAGCGGATAAAACACGGCCGCGCTCGCTCGGCAAAAGATACAATCCTCGCTCTCTCACAAAGAGAGCCCGAAAGAGAGGAGACACATCCATTCGGGATAAAGCTCAGGGGCGGCGGCATATCGCGACTGCGCCGTAAATTAAAAGTTTAACCGGCGGCGCGGGGCCAAGTCATAGTCGGCAGCTGCGCCACCCTCGCCTTTAATGGGCTCCCCGGCTCTGCAGTTGGCACGCGCCTGATCGATGCCCCGAGCACGCACACGCACACGAGCCCTTATCTCTCGGCTGCTGCTGCCGCCCAGAATAATCCGCCTGCTTTTGCGCCGCGCTGGAAAACCCGACGCAGTTTTCGGCCGGCAGATGCCCCCCCGCCTGATGCTTCTATAACCCTCCCGCGCGCTTCGAGGGCCTAGAAAAATATTCCTGAGCGGCCGGAGAGAGTCAATGAGCCAGAGCCTCCCCCCCTCGACTGACGAGTGGGAGACTCTGGAACTCGCCGCGTAACGCGCCGGCTCTTATCGGACACGACGCGCCTCGTAAATAGATTCTCCGATTTTATTGGCTCGCCGAGCGCGCCGATGCCGCGTTGGGAAATCCGGCATTGTTATCGAGTCCGCGCCTCACCCTGACCCCACTACGAGTTTCACCTTACACGCAGCTTCACCCGGTAAATATATCCCATTGTTTCCACGCTCCGCGCGCGCGCATTTGCATCCCCGTTTACCGCAATCGCCGCGCGCGCCTGTCTTGCGACATAAAAACATCAAACGAAGCGTCGTAAAGCCACGCGAATTTCCGCCGGCTTACGCACGCGGCTCTCCCCGCCCGCGTACTTCGGCCGCGCTACTTTCTCCTCCGAAGTATGCTGAAGTAAAAATGTAAAAAAAAAAGATGAAGACGATCGCCGAGAGCGCTCCACTTCGCCCGGACTTGGAACCGATTCGACGCGCGGCCGATCGTATTTCAGCCGGTCCTCCGATACGACGTTTCGCTTCCTTTTTACGCGTCGGTGATTTACGGGCGAGAAACGGTGCGAGCCGCGAAAAAGCTTGTTAACCGAGTTGAATCGCCCGCCGGAATTCACTCTCTCGGCGGCGTAATGGAGCAAAGTTTCGGACGGGACTAAATACCTGGCCTTTCGACGCCGGGATTTGGAAATTTTTAAATTGCCGCCGCGCGCGGAGGAGAGCCGCGGGAATGAAGTTTTTCGGAAGTTACGATGGGCAAATTAAAAAGTCGTCAAGTTGAGCGTAATAAAGTGATAAAGTACCACTTTCTTTTTAATTTTCTCCTCCGGCGATTACTTAGTGTACTATAAAATTTCTTTTAAAACCTAACCCAATTATACTTTCAGCAAGTTCTGCCAATCATTTTACGATTCCAAAGCGACGACGCGCCATATTTTTTATTAAAAAGTTCAAACCTAAAAAACTGCTCTCAAGTATTGTACGATCGACCCTTCGAATCGCGTGTTTCCCCGACACGCCAACTTGCCGTCGAATCAGCGCTTAAACAAAATAAAATCCTTCCTTTGGTAAACGCGAGGCTCTCGAGGGCGCAACAAGAGCTTCATTATGAGTCCTTCCAATAAGGTTCGCGGTCGCGCTCGCCCAGAGAAAAGAAGCTGCACGCAGCTCCGCCGCCGCCGCGGAGATCATTATTTTTAACCGCAGACGTTCGCCGAAGAATTTTATTACGATGACAGAGAGACTCCCCTCCCCGGGCCGCGAATTAAATCGTCTCTCTCGCTACCGGCTTTTCCGCAAAACTCGGCGCGTCGACGACGTCGTCGACGGCCCCCTCGAGAGGAGAGAGCTCGCTCGATGAAATTTATGCAGAGACGCCGCACAGTGGGGCGTTGTTGCGGGCCTCCTCCTCTCCGCGCGTATTAATGCAGATGCGCGCTCGTTTTATTAATTATCGCGAGTATAGCGCGCGCGCACATTCTCGGGGTGATTTATCGCGAGGCTGCTGCTGCTACTAGTACTGCTTCGTGCGCGGCTGCCGTTATTTTTCTAGCCCAAGGTCGGCGCTGCTCCTGAAATGTTTATCGCGCAGCTGCCTCGCTCTCCGCCGCCGCCGCGCGTCCTGAATTATCGAACGGCCCGTTGGGAGGGAAATTGAGAGGGAGAGATTTCGAGTGATCATCGCTCGGGTCGCATTTCTTTTCTCTCCGAATTAAAAGCGCTTATCGGCCTCGACGTTTCCTCGTAATCGAGTGAGTGATGCCGACGGAGGGGGGTGGAGGCTTTTCCAAGTGGCGCGATTTTTCTCCGCGGGCTATTTACTTCGAAACAAAGCGCGATGTTTTAGCTGCGTTATTGCGGGGACTTTTTCAAAGTGAGTAAGCGCTTTCTTTCGCCGGGGACCTCGTGAATTTAAATGAAATCGTATTGTTTTGACGGGAGTGTATAAAACGCGCGGCCAGCTGTTGCACGTGGACGGAACGCTCGTTTTCTTTTGTCGCACAGATCGCGTTTAGAGCTTATGCAACCAATTTTATGAAAAGGTATTTTTTAACGGCGTCGTTTGAATTTAATTCGCTGTTTCTCGTACGTAACGCACTCGTTTATCATTATTCAAGCGTTTCTAAGAATCTCTGGTAATTCAAATATCAGCATTCTTTTAAAATTGCAGTAAAATTAAACGAAATCGATTTTCGAAAGCCTGCAAATAAAGCTTAAAGTAGTTAACAGCTCCGTAATAACAGGACGAAATTAAAAAAAACCTTTTAAAACAACGATCCCAGATTTAATTTCCAGCGCCGGGGCCCATAAATTTTTCGCTCGTCAATCAAACAAACAATCGCGGCTCCGACGTGAAATCGAGAAGCTCACGCTTCCCGATAAAAAGGAACGACTCGTCGGGCGCGAAATAAAGCACGCGAAACGATTTGCGCCGTAAAACATCAGCCTCGTATAGCAGCTAGTAGAAAACTAGAGCACGAAATGTGTGTGTTCTCCCGAGGCGGCGGGCTCGAGAACACAGCTTGTTCTAAAAATAGGTGATTACATCCTTGATAAGTGTCGTAAAGTGGAGGCACCGGCAAAACGCTGCGCCGCGCACACATTTTGATGATTAACTCGGTGCTCCTTCTAATTAATAACGCACATGTGGTCACGCAGAGCCGCGGCCAGTTTCCATCATTTCTAAATTACTCGGACGGGAGACGAGCGCGCGGCTGCAGCCGCGGTGTACGAGCTTTATTATTTATTGCCGCTCCGCCGTGGATGTTTAGCGGTCGTTATTACTCGCCATTAATGAAGTTACCGGGGCTAATTGAGGCCCCGCTTGAAGGCTCCTTTGTGTCCGGTCATTCTGCTCGCTGCACTCTGCACGTTAACGAAAAATGTCCGGCCCGAGTCGTCTCCCTGCCCTGCATTCCGCTCTAATTTTTCGAACGACGCTGGCAGATTTTTCTTTTGCTCTCGCGCTTTGAGTCGTTGCTCATTTTTTTTTTCTGCCGCTGCGTACGTTTTAGTGCTCTGGTGAAGTTTTATGAAGCATAACAATCGCGCAGATGTTAATTCCATCAGCGTGCATTAGCGGGGAATAAGAAAAAAGAAAATATACTTACGGTGCAGCTCGTCTATTATTTAATTTCCCTTGAAAGATAAGAACTGCTCTGACATGCACTAATTCCTGCTTCGTGCGCAATTTGCATCGTTTTCAAACAATAACTATGCTTTAATTGCTGTGTGAGTAAATACATTTTCTTCTTATTTTTATTTATATTCAGTTTTTATGATTAAAAATGTATGTTAAGCGTTCAGTACGTGTTACAGTTAATCCGGGATAACGTTCTTGGCAGCTTTTAATTAAGCTTCTGTCAGAATACATATTTTTCCCATTTATAATTGAAAATTATTTGATAATCAAATAGAACTTTTTCTAAAACATCGAGCGCTAATCAAAACACTATTTTCTGCCTGCAATAATTTTAGACTTTATACAATCACGAAAATAAAGCGAAAATCGCCAATGATTAGATCTTATTATAAACTAGCACATTTAAGATTCGTTGCTTTAAACTTCTATCGAATACTCGGAAAGTTCATTAACCGACATATTATACAAGCCCCCGAATTTAAATTCAAACGGAAAGAATTCTCTTGGCAAGTCCTCCGCCTCGGGAATAAAAACTCAGCACACTGCAGCTGAAAAGCCCCTCGGCCCCGAAATAGGGCAGCGGCCTAAAAGAAACGATCGATCTCTCTCGCAATCGTCCGCCGCCGCGGTCGTTCACCGAACGACTCGCGTAATCCCGGGCGCAAACTTGGGCGAGGCTCTCTCTCTCTCGCGCGGCGGGCCTCTAATCAGCTATCGACACCCCGCGCCCGTCTACTTGTACGGGCTCTCCTCCGCGGGGAGAAAAAAAAGCCGCCGCGTAAATTCGCTATCGGCCCGATATCTCATTATGCTAATAAGCGCGAATAAAGAAGGGACAGCGTCGGTCGCGTGCCTCGGCGCACTTTTCCACGCTCGGCGCGCGGCAAATCTCGCGCGCGCCGAGAGCTAAATCGCTCGAGATATACTTTTTCCAAGTGGCGAGCAACGCCGCGCCTACGCGACGTCCTTTGCCCGGAATTCATTAGCCGCGACGATTAGCATTCCCGCTGCGGCCGCCGCCGCCGCCGCCGCCGCGGGCTCCCCGAGAGCCCGGCGAATCGAGCCGAATTGTCGGATCGTCAAATTGAGCCGTCTGTTAGCCAGGCTGCTCTGCCTCGTAAACCCTTTTGTTTCGGAGTTCGGCTTCCTTTCCCGCTGCCCTAAATTTCATTCTAATTTTCTCCGACGGCTAATTTCGATTTATTTTTAACGCTCGCATTTTTCTGTTTTAGGTAAGTTGACATCGGGTTTCTCGCCGGTAGTCGTTACAAGTGAGTTTTAGAGTAAGAGAAATGTGCCGAGCTTCGGTACGTGCTTTCGGGTGAAAACTTGAGTTCTAAAATTTATCAGACATTTGTATTGTTTGCAAAATACGTGATTTTTCTTTCAAATTAATTTAAATTTGCCGAGTTCAATTAAGTAAACGGCGTTTTTCTTATCTCTCGCTCTTCGCGGAACATCCAAAGTAAAGCAGTTGTTTGCGAAACTTGTCGAAATTAAAAAAAAAAAACTTTGGTCGCTGTTTAGAAATAGGTCCCTTAAAAAGGGCAGCGTAAAAAGGCGAGCGAATTAAAGGCAACGAGCCACTTCGCCGAAGAAAAATGCAAAAAATTTCCCACTAATTTAGCGGCAGCGACATAGTTCACTAATTTGAAGGCGAAAAAGAAACTGCTCCGTCGCGTTAATCTTGCGCGTGCGGCGGCGACTCTCCGGAGAGAGAGAAAAGGGGGAAAAGAGAAAAGGGATCTTCCGCAGCTCTCCTCAACAGATGCTGATGCCATGAATCACAGTATCGTTCCTCTCTCTCTCTCTCTCTCTCAGCCATCCTTCCCGTCCCCGTCTCTCGGCTGGCGCTGCTGCCGCTGCTCCTCTTTTACTTTTTGTCGACTGGCGCGAGGGCGAAAGGGAAAACGAAGAGAGGAGGAGGCAAAGGAAACACGCGACGTGCTGGAAACGAGTGAATTCTAATGAGAGACCGGAGACGCAACGTGTATATACGAGAGGGAAAAAGGGGCAAGAAGTGCCTCTTTTCCTTTTCTCTCCTCTCTCTCTCTCTCACTCTCTCGTTGTCGGAGGCGGCGACATTTTTCGAGCTCCAACGCGGGCCAACTCGTTTCCCGGATATGAGGCTTGACGGAGAGGAGAAGTGCGCTCGCGAGCTGTTACACTTTTCTGCTTTATTTCGCGGGAGCTGAATTGAATTAGGCGGCGGCGGGAGGTTTCTTCGCTGCGCGCCGCGCCGAGGATTTTTTTTCTTTGCTTTATTCAATATGCCGCGCGGAAATGTTTCCTCGGAGGAGGAATGCACCGACTCACCGCCGCTGAATTTCCAGTTTCCATTTCCCGGCTGATGGAGGGAGGCGCGCGGGGGGAGCCGCTGGCTAAACAATACGAGCTAATACATATTTATAAATGAGTCTTGCTCGCGGAATTTATTCTAATTTTCTAGTCGAACGCCGAGGTGTCCGTATCGGGTGCGTTAAATCTTATCTAATACCTGCGGGCAATAAAGCCTACACGGATCTTATCGATCAGTGTCACTAATCGTGTATCCATTACAATTGAATAAAGTCGTTTAATTTCTCGTCGATCGCCTTGCGGTCGGCTTGTATACGTTGTTGGAAAATGGCAAAAATCTCTCTTTGTGTGCAGTGCACTTTGGAAAGAAAAGCGTTCGCGTTCCGAGCCAACGCACTCGCTCAGGCTGAAAAGCAAATTGAAATTCAAGCCAAACTTCCTCCCTAATAGACTGCTCCTAAATTCAACAATGCCCTCCCCGCCCTCAAAATTCGCTTAGCAACTTTGCGAGAGCAGCGGCGGCGACGGCGGCAAGTTTGCCCAAGCCCCGCGTCGCCGAAAACTGCCGCGACAAAAGAGCGATCCATCAGAGAGAGGCGGCGCGGCGGCGGCGCGCTCGCAAAGTTCATCAAGTCCCCTGTCGATATCGGCGCTTCGCACGTTATTATGGCGAAACAGAAGCGGCGGGCTGCCTGCGTGAAGCTTCCCGAGGCGGAAGATAAAGGGCTCTCTCCTCTTGCCTAAGGGCCACCTTTGCCGGATGATTACGCGCACCGCGGCAAACTTTGCCTGCACCTCCCCCCGCCCCGCAAAGTCGTCTTTCGATCATTGTCCCGCAGCCTGTCGCGCCCCCGGACTTTTTCTTATTACCCTGTCGTTCGCGATATACTCGCGATGCTCGCGCGGCGAATGGACGCGTTATGCGCTCTTCGAGCGGCAAGATTTTTGGCTCCGAACGCCGACTCGGAGAGATATTAAAGTCGTAGCGCAGACGGGCGAGATATACATTTCGTCCGACTATACTCCGGCTTTTATTTCCGGTGGACATATTCTTTTTATATTTTTTTTTAAATCTTCCTTTCAAGCGCGTAATTAAATTTATCGGAGCTCGACGTTTTAATTTTAAAATACGCGGAAGCAGGAGCCTTGATTAAAAAGTCGGTGATGGCGGCGGTCAACGCGCTTATACCGCTGCGTGCAGTGCCCGCTGCTCTCGACGCTCGCTTTAATCTCCAAATGCGCGGCGCGGCAGCGGCGTTAAACCAAAGCCCGGAAAACGTGCTAATAGGAACTGCGGGAAAATATTTACGCGAAACGACCGAGACGCGACACGGCGCGAAAAACAATGGGGCCGCAGCAGCCTCCTGCAGCTTGATTAAAAATGCGGCGTCGTTCCGCGCACCTGACCGCTCGCGTCGACGTATGTGTAACAGTGTGCTCGCCAACAAAAAAAGACAGAAGACGAGGAAACGAGCATCGGCCACTGGATTCGGAAAAAATCTCTCTCGAACGTTCCGCTTCTCGGCTGGCGTCGCCGCCGCCGTCGCCGCCGCATCCCTTTATTCGCGTGCCAAGTCGACTATCGATCGAGCCCGATGGCCATTGTATCATTTGCGCTAGGCGAGGCTCTTGCGCAGCCATTAAATTTCTCAGCCCAGCCCGTGCCCCCCCCCCCTCTTCTTCCGCCCCCCGCCGAGTTTTCTCTCCGCCCTGCACCGAGGAGCGTAATTATACGCGACTCCGCGACGAGGAGACGTCGATCCCGTCCGGGGATAAGGACGACGCTGAAAAATCCTCGGCGACTTTTCCGCGAGAGACTTTTCCCCTGCAAGTCGACGTCGATTTTTCTTCCTCGCGGCTGCGCCGAGACTCGGATTCACCGTCGGCCGCCTCGCAAAGGCTTTGCGCTGCTCTTTTTCTCGGTAACTCATTTGTTTCGCTGTTTTTGATTTACGACTCGAGGAGGCGTGACAACGATCTGCTGCTCGGCTAGATTAAAGCAAGCAGAGGAGGTAGACTGATTTAGAGTCGATAATTTTCTTTTATCAATAAATAAAGCCGAGTGGAAAATTGGAGGTGTAACGTTTTACGTATATACTTTGATTCTTTTCTCCCGTCGAGAAAACTTTTTTAATTTGAAAGGGTTAAAAAGTTCGATTAATCAAGTTGGGTGTAAAAAATTGCAACAATCATTCTCGTTTAATTAGACTGGCTGGCCTCGCCGAAAAAATACGAGATTGTAGACATCTGGAATATTTACCATTCCCCGCAGAAGTGCCGAGAATAAGTTTGAAGATGGCTCGAAACTTCCTAAATGAATCTTTGAAACATCCTTGAAAGTTTAAAGTGACCAAGATTCGGCTATCTCCTTAAACGTTGCGGCTCGAATGCTGAAACTTTAATTGGCACTGAACCTTGTTAGAATAACGACGTCACCGCGAATTTCGTCGATTAGCGAGAGGGAAAATCTGTCGACGCCCTTTTAAAGTCGATAAAAAATTTTCCGTTGCCGCGAAAAATGTTTGTTATTCCAAGCGACTTTGCGAGAGCGCAAAGTTTTTCCAAGTATATATATATCGAAGTCGAGGAGTCAAATCCTCTTAGCTCGGCGAGCTAATTTGTATTTTAAAGTAAAAATAACAACGGCCAAACTTTTGTTTCGCCGAAACTAATTAATTCTTGATCATAGCTGTGTGCCTTTGACTTTTAAACCGTTTCATTATTCAGGCTGAATAGCCAATCTCGTTAGCAAAATCTCTCTCCCCCTGCCCGCGTCCTGAATTTCTCAGACGCTCGCCCGAAGAGGAGGGCCACTCTCTTTTTAATTGAAATAAGCAGCGAGATATTCGAAAAGCAGTCGTGCTCGCGCAGCCGCGAAGCAGCCCTCTCAGCGAAAATCTTCATTACCCGACTTGCGCGCTAAGCGGCGTCGCGCTGCAGCCACACCAGGAGCGCCTCTGCGAAAACAATATTTAACCAGGCGCGCGGCGGCTCGTCCATAAAGGCCGCAAAGAGGCGCGCAAAAATCAGCGCGCGGCGAGGGAGAGAGAGGGAGAGCGGAAGAAGAATATATCTCTGGAGCGTGTGCGCGCGCGGGCCGCGATCGATCCTAATTGCGGGGCGTCGCACGCGCGCCGGCAGGGCGTTGACGTCGCCGCCGCCGCCGCCGCCGCCGCCGAGAGAGAGACCGAGAGAAGTCGCGAAAAGCGAGAGGGAGGAGCAAGTCTGCCGCGAGATTATGCAAATCGAGAGAGAAAGAGAGATCGCTCCCGGACGCAGCCGGCTCCCTCCTCCTCCTCCTCCTCTTTCGCTGCTGCTGCTTCTTGCGCGAGGATGCACCGCCGCGCCGCCGTTATACGATGCTTTTTTCGCCCCCCGCCTCTTAATTCGCTTTCGGTGGCCGAGAGGAGTCGCGCTCTCGCGAGAGAGGTAGGAAATTAGCCGCGATGGAAGTCGTAATCTAGGGCTGTAATTTAATCGAGGCCGAGGGAAGAGGAGGATACGACGAGAGATACATCGGCGACGTGTGTGTGTGTGTGCGGCTCGTGGAACGGAGAGGCGCTCTTTCGGGCCCGCCGAGATTGGGTGTCTTGTATAAATACGAGATTCTTGCCGATATTGCCTGCTTTGATTGAACGCGTTTTGTTAATTAAGCGGAGAGTTTGCCCCGCTGGGTTCCGGGGCTTGTTTTGCTTCGCCAATTTTCGTATTGAATTACGGCGATGTGCGAGTAGTCTAAGAGGGGCTTGATTAATGAAATCTGCTTTTAATCCTGCTTAGTTATACGTTTTAGTTCTCTTTAATTCGACATTTTTCTAGAAGAGAATTTACGTTATCGAAGCACTTTCATTTTTTCGCTTATCAAGTATATAGTTGTTGTTACGTCCTGCTGGGATTCGCTTTTTATTTCACGTATTCTCAAAGAAAGTTTTTCTTTTCTTTGGAAGCTGTAATGGTAACATTATCCTCTCGGGGTTAACAGCTTAGGATTTCTTTGCTTTTTTGGGCTCTACAGCCGGAAGATTTCAAATCCGCAACAACGAAAAGTTTTTAGCCTTCGGGGTTAAATCGACCACTTTTGTCAATTCTCACTTTACTTGAAAATCCGGAAATTTGAAGCCCCTAACAACCTTTTCCTTATAAGGATTCGAAAATGGGAAAATTCGTAAATCATTTTCAAAACCAACTTGTAGAAAGCTCTTTTCCGCTAAATTTACAAGTCTGATTAAATTAGGAAAAGTGATAAAGTAAATCTTTGAAAGTATGCTAAAAAAATTTTATTTATTACTGTGTACTTAACGTTCTCGACTTTCTTTATATATTACACTTATTGGCCCCACTACATGCAATATTACTTTCTATTATCCTCGGGAGACTTCTAAGACGTATAATTACAGGGCGTTTAATCGCCGGCTGTTAATTTTGCGCGTAATTGAAAAAAGGTCCTCCGGCAGGGGCTACTGAATACTAATTAAGGTTAACTGTACGGAAAAATTCGTTATCGTGCAGATCGTTAAATTAAAACAAAAGGGTTGTTTAAAAAGTATGTCAAGGCTCTTTTTTCAGAACTATACTCACTTTTTAGCTCTGGAATTTCAAGTTGTTATTTATGAAACAGTGATACTCGCGTAAAAATATTATTCCGAGTCTGGCTTAGGCCACTATTCCAGAGTTAATAATTTCAAAAAAATTTTCCTAACCAAAAAATCTGAGAGAAAGTCTGAACAAAAGTTTTGCAAACTTGCTGCTACGTGGCGATTAAACTTTCAAAGCAAAATTTGGACTCACTCAAGGTGATAAGAGGTGTAAATTTCTAAGGGGTAGAAAAAATTCTTCTTTTATAACTTTGAACGCACAAATTTTTTTATGGAAAGAGCTCGTTGACACTTTGGCCAAACTTCGCCCAGATTAGCCTTTTTACACTTTTTCATTTGAATCTTGAAAATTTGTTTATTTTTCTATTGTACAATTTTTGAAGATAAAAATGCAAGAGGTAGAGATTTAGATAGATAATCAAAAGTAAGTAGTTAGTAGTTCTTGTTGATGAAAATTCTGAGAAAACATGTTACAAATGATAATATAAGTGAAAGCGAAAAACTTAAAGAGTATAAGAAGAAGAACAACTACAGGTAACACAACTGTACACAAATATTCATCATCAATAGATAAGAGAGTAGAGAGTAGTGAGTGACCACATTTTGGATTTCCAATCTTATCTACTTCCCTGCAGATGGTTGAAAAAAGTTCTGTAACGTCGAATAAGCATTGCAACTTCAAAATTTGTTCTGTACACCCCATCTATAATCATCTATATTCGTTGTATTTCCGTAAGCGATAAAATATATGCACGTCGAGCAGCAAACGAACTCGCGTCTCGGTTAAAAAGTCATCGTCGATGACGATTCAATTTTTCCCTCCCAATCAGCTCGCAGGCACATTATCTCCTCACCTTCCCCGAGCCTTTATCCCCACTTTGCTCAGCTTCCATCTCGTCAGCCCAGGAAAAATAGCTTCCGTCTCTCGGCCGTCGTCCGGTCCGGGACAGGCAGCAGGTATAGGTAAGTCCAGGCAGGCGAGATGCGCGCCTCGGGGACGTAAAATTATCCGTAATGGGGTTGCTCTTTTGCGCGCGCGACATGTTTATCGCCTACCGAGCGGCGAACACGTGCGGCTCTCTCTCTCTCTCTCTCCTTGCAACATAAATATTTTCCGCAAAAACACTATAATTATTTCCGCGTAGGTTCAATTATGAGGGCCCGAGTTTCCCACCGGGGCTTGTAATTGTTCGCCTGGACTTTTTGCCGCGAGCTCCTAGACTTTTTGAGATGCGCGTCTCTCCTCGTTTTTCGCAGTTTGCGCGGGAAAAATCTGAGATTGCCGCTCGAGTTTCAAGTTCGATTCAAGGTGACGGTGTGCGAATAAAGTGGATTGGCGTAGCGTTCTTTTTTTCCCCCGGCGCGATTGCTGTGTGTAAGTACGTGCAAAGTGCAGGTTTGCATGCACCCGTAACTCGCTGGTAATTTCATTCTTTTTTATGAACCACGACGTAAAAGGCACACGCGGTGAAATAAGAATCTGCGTCTATAACGCATATCCAGCAATAAAGTTTTACATCGACAAGTAGCCGAGTGAAAAAAACAATCCTATCTCCTCCTCTGCTCTTTGAAATTCCAATGGACTGACTGCAGCTCTCCCGGGAGCCAACACCATTCAGCCGCGTATCAGCCATTCATATTTAAAAGTAAACAGCGAGAGCAGCATTTCTCGCATTTCACACCGGGCTAGAGAAAACACGCCGCGACTGCGACGACTACGACGGCAATTACGGACAAAAAAGCCGTAGAAATTCATAATAAAGCCCCCGACGCGGAAGCACAGACGCACACAGAGGCCGCAGAGAGAGAGAGAAAGAGAAAAAAATACCATACTCCTGAGGCACTGTTCTCGAGTAATTCATATGCGCCTCGTGCCGAGCAGCCCGACGAGGGACCCCGAAGAATCTTCCGCGACGTTGAAATATTTCTGGAGTGGACAAACACCTTTAGAGATAAGCGCGCGCAGCTCTCTGCGCCGGGAAGGAATGATGATGGAACGGGACGACGTTGCTTGCTTTCGAAAACAAGATTTTCAATTAAAAATTGTTTTTTTTATCCTTTATTTCTCGAAAGAATTTGCTTTAGAGAACAGTTCTTCTAGGAAGAAATCCAGTATTTGTACTAAGCGGTTCTTTTCTTTGAGTGGGAATACGTCAGATTTTTTTTTTTTTATGATAAATCTTTCTTAATACTTAATCTAATTAAATGAAAATTAAACGCCAAGCCGGTAAACGGGCATAAAAAGCACGTGTGAGAAAACCCTCTTTCCTCTCCGTTTGCATTTCGTTCGCACTTGGAAGTTTATTACAACGCGACACTTGATTCGTGATGTCGTATAACGCGGCCTATTTAGTCACGCTTCATTCTGGAAAGGGACGTTACGTCGACAAGATCTAACGGTGCGACGCGATCCTCGGCCGCGATAAAGTGCAAAAGACAGGGGAGCTGAGCCTGCCCCGGGAAATAAAAATACTAGAAAACCCGGACAAAGTCGAAAAATAAAAATACAAAAGTCAGGCCGGGTATAAAGGAAAAAAAAAAGAAGCTGCAGCCATCGGGGGCTTAATGGCCCGAGAGCGGCTCTCTCGCGCCGAGTATTTCGAGAATCTTTATCATCTTCACGGTATTTTCGAACTCGCGGCGCACTTCCGGCAGCTGATTCCTCGCGCGAGGAGAACGAGGAGGAGGAGGATAAAAAAGCACAGCGAGTCCGCTCTCCGCCTGAATACTTTCGAGAGCTCGGCAAATATAGCCCCCGAATCGCTGAAGGAAATGTTCTTATACTTGCGGGGAATGATAAAACATATATATCTGCCCGCGACGTCGACGGAGTTACGCAACCAATAAACTCGACTTTTATAAGGCTACGCTTTGTTTATCCAAACTAGATATAATTCATTAAGCGGGGAATAATTCCCACTCTGTCCCGGCAGAGAAAACGGCGAGAGTCGCATAATGAAGCGATAAATCAGGCGCGGCGATGAAAAGCGCAGCGAAAATGTAAATATTCACCGCGCGGCCAAATTAAAACGAGCGATTTGATTTACCTCGCTTTATTATTATATATTTGCGCAAACTCGAGCCCGAAACCCTTTGATTTTAATAACTTTTTCCGGGCCCGTAATGCACTCCCTCTCTCCCTCCCGCGCGAGCATATACGTTATCATTATCCCCGAGACGCGTGGCATAATTTATCGCCGCATTGTGCACCGAGCGCCGCGTTAAAAGCTCTTTAATTATTACCCCCACCTCCCCTCGCCCCGAAGACGCGCCGCGGCGTCCGAGTCGATATATTTTTAAGACACCGCGGCACGTCGCGCGATGTGTTTTTCTACGAGGGCCCGGCAGCCGATGCAGCGTGAAAATAATCGGCCGTGATTTATACGCCAAGAGCTGCCGCGTAAATCAGAAATCGGCCGATGGCTGGGTGGGTGGGTAATTTCCTAATCCGCGGCAATCTTATCGGGGGGGGAGCCGTCGATTGTTGCTCGAGCTCAGCTGCCAGGCGTGTACATGTACGAGCCGCGAGAGCTCGACTTTCGCGGCTGATAAATCGCCGGCTAATGTAATCGTGACAAATTATTGGCCATTACTCGTAATATCTGGTGGGAGTATCCCACCGCGGGTATATCGCCGCCGAGTTTTTCGTACATCGACGGCGGCGCGGATGGGAGCGCGAAATGTGAAAGTCGCGGGGCGAGAAAAATCCGGCGATTTTGCTGCCTTCTTCTGCGCGGATATTATCCCATTATTAAAGTCGATTCTGGGCTTTTTACCGCGACGCGGATATTTATTTGCGTGATTAATGGTGAATTCGATATAAGTAGTGCTCGCGGAATGCGGCGATGTAGGAGTGGACGCCGACGTTCTCCTCTTTCCAGGGAAAACGTTTTAGCTCTCGCTAAATTTTAAATGAATTTTCAAGCGAGATATTAATCATTATATCATTGTGTAAAAGTAAAATGCAATTACAAGGAAAATCACGGCGCACGCGAGACACGAACGCGAAACGAAAGTAGCGGCAATTACGCCGCGAGGAGCGAGCGCGGTATTCTTTAAATTTCATCCCGGCGTTCCGCTAAAATTTCAAATTCAAAAAGCAGCTCGCAAAAAGTCGGCGTTCCCTGTTAGGCTTCCTCCTAACTTAGCGTAATTACGAACGGCGCGTCCATTTATTCGCATCGAAAACGCTTCGAGAGCAAAGTCGAAGGTCTCTCTGGAACGAGCTCCGCCCTTTTTTCCGAATACAAATTGAATATAATAACGCGGCCGCGCTGCGTGGCGGCCGACTCGGGGATTTCGCCCGAGGAGGTTCCCGCTAAGCTGTACGATCGAGAGAGAACGCAGTAATGAGAAAATCGAAGGCGCACGCGGAGATTTTTCTCGCGGAGCCGAGAGCGATCCAAGGTTCTCTCCCCGGCGAACGCCGCTTCGATATCTCAATTATCGGAGGCTCGCCTCTCTCGCGCCTTGTCTTTCAATTAGCTCCGAGAGAGAGAGAGAGCCGTTCTCCGACTATTTTTTTTAAGGCGAGCGTCGATAAATATCGCGGCCGCTCGCTGCGTGTGTCCTTCTTTCGTCCGTCAGCCGGGCGAAATCGGGATTGAATTCGCCGGACGGGAAATTATGCGTTTCTAATAATAAAGAGCGGACTTTTCAAGGCCGAGATACGACGGCGGACGGAAACAAAGGAGCGCGCGAGAGAGAAGCGGAGAACGGGAAGAACTCGTCCGGGAAATTATAGTTGGCTTTAAAATTCTGACAGCGGAGTAATGGGTATGCATGGAAAATAAGTGCATATAGAGGCTGCAGGATGAATATATATATGTATATTGTTTATGGACTGGCAGTGCTTTCGAGCGCGTTAATGAAAACAGTTTATTGATACGCAATATATGTATTTCGCTTTGGGAGATAAGGGATTCAAGGCTAATTACGGTTAATGCGCCGTTTTCGACGCTGCCTTTTATAAAGTCTGGAAATAAAGTAGACGGTGTATAGTATGAGTATAAGTAAACATTTCTATGGATTTATAAATAAAACAATGAAAGCCTGCATGCGAATGTTGCAATATAGCAATAATTCCAGGAATTTAGTTCATTATTAAGTAAAAAATACAAGTTTTTTTCTCCTCTCAGTTCCAACAGTTTTTTTAAATAAATCGCGGCGACGGGAATGCAAATCGTTGAAATAAAAGGCAATTCTCGTCATTTTGTACGTCGCGGCATTTGAAATTCAAGCACCGCTCGGACGCAAACAAAGCCGTCATACATAATTTCCCTCTTCTCGTACTTAGACTCCGCGACGGCTTCGCTTCATCTAACGATACCAAATGAAATCATCATCTCGCTCCCGGCACTTTAAACCCCGCCAGCACACTCCTCTCTGTTGATCCAAGTCGGCAGAGTCGAGCTCGCCGGCGGAGAAAAGCTCCGGAAGCTCGCTTTTAAAGCGGACCCCCCCTCGGTCCGCTCCCGAGAAAACGGATTAGCCGCGCGCTCGGCGCGAGGTGAGGTTGGTCCCCGAGATAAAGGCCGATATACACGCTGGCTGGCCTTCCGTTTCTGGCGCGCTCCCACTCCCACATACATACATACGCTTCCATCTTCGGACGCCGCGCTGCGGGCTCCTTTTTCCGACACACCTAGGCGAGAGAGCTTCTTCGAATAGAGAGAGAGAGCTAGCTGCTGCACCGTTCTCGAGAGCTGCGGTCAGCTTTTTGCGCTCGCTGACCGATCGAACTATTGCCACCTTAAGCGGAGATAGGCTGGATGATTCGTACGTGCTTCGGCGGGAGGCTGCTTCTGAGAAATGACCGGATTCCCGAGCTCGATCCGAGAGCTTGATAAAATCAAATTTTAGTAGGGCTTTCAGGGGGCTTTTCGCGAGCTTTATTACCGAACGACTCAGCATTTAGTTTCGTACATAAACCTTTTTTTAATAGGGCAATCCGCATTTCACGACTAAATTCACTATTAAGATTATACTTTGACTTTTGATTGGTATCTCGTTGGGTTATAAGTAAAAAGGACAATTTCTTTACCCAGATCTTCGCGAATTAATTGAGCAAATAATATTCCACTCTCCCTCGCCAACCCGTCCGCGAAAAATGTTTATTCAATATATTCAAATGAATCCACATCGAGATCACTCCGTAATTGGGTCATTAAGCCCCAAAGCAGCATCCGCGGCGCGAAACCGGGCTGCCGACCGTTCATTTTTCATCGCGCTCGAAACGATAACGCGCGCCCAAGGCCTCGCGACTCTCCGCGCAAGTATAATCGGTAACGCGACTCGAGCAGCCGGCTCGAAAAACTCTTTCTCGGAATTTTCCCGAGAGATTGCGCCGGGCTATATAATGTTTCACGGTAGCGAGTCGAGGAGAGAGGCCCTTCGGTCGCGACGCCGCCGCCCGATTACGCTGGCATTTTTCGACCATTAGGCGATCACGAGAGCGTTTCTCCGAGAAGACGATTAGGCTCTTAGATAAGTTAAGGCGTCGTCTTGTTTATATTGTGCAATTAATGACGCTGGCCTGATAAGGCTTGATTGATGCCTGCTCGCCGGGCGCTTTTTCGTCTTTTTATAGAAGAAGCAGTTAGTTTTCTTTCTTTTTATTGCGATTTGGGACTTGAAGAATCGGTTTTGCTTTTAACTTTGGTTTAGTAATTAGTTTATTGGTGACAGACACTTTTTATTGTTAATTTTGCATGCAGAATTATTGTAAATTTATTGTTTGGTCGTGTTGCCATCGTATAAGTATAATATATAAAATTAGTAAAATTTTAGTGTTATTGAAAAATTTATAATGAAAAGTGAATTAACTAAAAATGTACTTTTATGCGACATTAAGTTATACGATAAATTTTACCGTGAATCTATATTCTAGAAAACTGCGTATTACAACGATATGATAAAACTCAAGTATTATCTTAGAGTCGGGGAAATCCCACAGATATCAGTCGTAAGCCAGCTTTAATAGCATTTCACAGTATTAAAAGTAGTAACTTTCGTTAAAAACAATTACGAGACGGTTCTAGATTCGCGCGAGAATATTCAAATAGTAATGAAAGCGGACGTTAAATTTTATTTCAAGTTCGAACGGGCTTACGAAAGCGTTAGTTACACTTAAACGTAACGTCGTATTTTTGCAACGGAACGTAACGCCGCGCCAACAAATCAAGCTTTAACAGCACTATTCTCGGCTTTACGAGGCAGATAAAAAGCGTTTTTACGACAAAATTATGAGTACACTTTCTGACCCCGCGAACCTTCGATTTCCCAGAAAACTTGCGTCCGACAAATCACGGTGACGATTTCTCTCACCCCACTCCTGCCGCAACTGTGTAGCGACAAAAAAACCGATACTTAATTGATAGAGCCACCGAAGCCAGCGACAAGCGCATNCATAAAATAAAGAAGAACGGACTTACATGTAAACGAGAGAAACAGGAATCGCCTGCAGCCTTTCGTCCCGCGTGTAATTGCTAATTAAGGCAGACGGACGCTCGATTCCTGGGCTCCGAGGACTTTTTCCGGGGGGACAATTACCAAACGCCATTCAATTAGCCGAGCTTAATCGAGCTTGCGAAAAGCGTGTCTCTCGGCGCATCAATCAACGCTCGAGGAATATATCCCCACACGCGCCACAGTCTTTAATACCGCATTCGTTCCGTCGTCGCGACGGGCTGGTATTTTTAACCTCTTTTTCTTCCTCGCATCTGGGTTAAGGCGCTTTTTCTCGAATTGCCGAGAGGGATGAAGCGGAGAGGCGAGCGTAATGGAACGACGGGCTTAACGATCGCAACGGCGTGCGGCGAGGACGGCGGACGTGCAGCGCCGGGGGTTTGCCTCGGTTATCTTTCGAGCGGAGGAGAGAAGAGAGAGAGAGGAAGCGGCTGCTGCCGTGTGGGTGAAAAGTCCCCGTCGGTGAAGAGCTGTCAGGATTGGCGCTGATTGGGACGCCGTGAAAAATGACTAAATCGCTCGGACCTACACGGACGAGCGGGGCTCCTTTCGGGAGACGCAGCTCCGAATCCTGTCGAAGACGTTTCGCTTGTTTACGGAAGAATATAACAAATTGACGCTGTCGGGAAAATCACGGCTTCCTTTCGGGGGATATTTCAGAAAATCCGTCGGAAGGTTCGACGTTTTAAGTGGGAAGAGCGTTACGGTGGAGGATTTGGAAATTTACTTTCCAGACGATGTTGGGGAGAAATAGTAAATTTTCTTCTTTCTCGCTGATTCCTCTCTCTTTTCATTAAAATTAAGCGGAGCCCGAGAAACGGCACCGTAACCTTACGCATCTCGCAGCGGCAAAAGTTGCCCAGTAAACACAAGATCATTATAATAATCGACGAGGAGCGGAGGGAGCAAGCTAATCGAGAATATTCGTTTCTGCTTCGCAAAGCATGACTAAACTCAAAAGAGTTCGCCTCGAAAATAACCCCTCTTATCTCCCATACATATGTATGCGTATGCATATACGCACACGCATAAAGCCCATTTGGTTTAACGACTGCGGGGAGAAAATCGTATACGAGCCGACTCCCTCGAGCTCCTTCCCCAATCGGAAAGCCACAGCAACAGTGGCCGAGTCAAAAAGTCCTCCTAGAGACAGAGCATCTCCGCCGCGTCGATTGAATAAAGGCGCATATATTTTTCAGTTTTCCGGCAAGTTCCTCTTAATAAAAGACCGCGGTATAAAACTCTAGCTCCAATTAAGAAGCTGGACGCGTGGTTTATCGCCGCTCGCGTCTCCGCGCTCTCCTTTTCAGCCTTTTCGCGCTTTGGAAGTCCTTTTCTCTCTCTCTCTCTCTCTCTCTCTCCCGCCGTAAATCCGCAGCCGTAAACGCGTGGCGGGGGACATTAAAAGCGTCGCGGTTCGCGCGCGATTATGAGCGATTTGGCGCGAGCGCGCTTATCTCGCGCCGGACTTAAGTGAATAATAACGCGCGCTTAATGCGGAATAATGATTTCGCGAAGTGCGGCGCGCACTCGGCTGTCAAGCCGGAAAAATCCCGACTAATGCGACGTTTATTAAGCTGCGCTGATGGAATAAAACGCCGAGAGGCGCGCGGGGAAGAGGGTTAATGCGCGCTTCGGCCGGGAATTTTCTTCGAGGTTCGGTTTTGTTTAGGGCTTGTTGAACAACGTGTATTTGCACGGGTTTATGATAAGAAATACGGCTCCGAGGGTTAATGCAGAGATCTTTTCGTCTTCCTTTTCTACGCGTTTCTCTTTCTGTAAAATTCTGTAGTCGAGCGTGATTAAAATTTATAACAATGTCTTTTGACCGGCGAGTTGATTCATTATACGGTTATTTTCCGGACGTACGATTATAAAGCAGCAATTTTAAAATTACGAGACTCGGTGTGATTGCGATGACGCAAATTTTTTCCTCGAGAATACACTCAAATAATTACTTTTTGCTCGTCCCATAAATAATTCAGAGCCGATCTCCGATTGATTAACGGCGCTCGCCCGAGGCCCCCGTCGGTTTTGCATCGGATTCCAGACATTCCTGCGCCCGATTTTACAGAAATGCTAAAGATACATTCACTGCCCGCGCTCGAGGCTCGATTAATCGGGGCTCCCCTCTTAATTCACTTGCTCCTCCTTCCGTCGAAAATCTCTCGCAGCCGTCGCCGAAGGAGGGCATTAAAACGCTTTCTCGATTCTTGGCAACGTCGACGACGCGGACCCTCGGCGAGTCCTCGTAAAATGTGCCCCGGCCGCGCGTAATTCCCCCCCTCGTGAAAAGCAGAGGCGGATCTTCGCTGCGCGATCGCGAAGGGGGAGGACGCGAGTTATATGTAAAGCACGCGAATGTCCGGTGCCTCTTCGAGCGCGGCTCGAGATATTGCGGAACGCAGACTGTGGAAGTGTGCTGGTGAGTCCGGGCACTCGGCGACGCATTTCCGCGACTTCTTGGAAGTAAGCGTTAAGATTGTGTTTAAGTTTCTTTGATACTTTGTGCAAATGAGGCAGTTGGTTCAAACTGTTTTTCGATTCTGTTACTTATTAAGATAAATTAATAAAATATTATATAATTATTAATCTTTGCAGGAAATCTTGCAACTAAATATTAATTATCGTTTGCCAGATATAATAAACTAAATTATGCAATTAGAAAATTTTATATGCACACACATATGGCAATATTATAAATATAAAACTTGATTTTGTGCGACTCCGCATCTAAATTGTACTTGCTTTTATGTTTCAGGTGAGTAAGAGATCCGACTGCTTCGCAAAGCATCTTCCTCCTTACGTAAGTCAGCTCAATAATATAAATGCCGAGTAACGCTAAAAAGAAAAAAAGGAACCCGATGAAACTCGGCAACGCCCCTGCCGCACAGTGCACACTCCTTTATCCCCCCGAGAATTCAATTAAGTTAACAACCTCCTCCGAGGAAACGCAACCGGTTAAAAATTTCAGTACAAACAGCGCACGGCGCATTATTCAGGAGAAAAAATCAGCGAAAGTGCGCGCGCCCTGGTGCCGCTTCTCGGAAAGCGCGTAAAGAACGCGCGGCCGAAAGAAAGCCCCCCCCGAAGAAGCACGAGAGAGAAAAAGGGCTGCAGCGGCGAGCCAGAGCCGAGAGCGCGCATAACCCACATAAAGGAGAGACGGGCAGGCACGTCGGCTAATAATGGGCCGCAGCCTCCGTTATTAAGTCCCGCGACCGCGGAAACCGCCAGCACGCGACGACGGGAGAGCCCTTGCCCTCTCTTTTGTTCCCCTGCTTCGTGCGCCCGCGCGCGTATGTATACTCACTCGGGCTCTCCGCATCCTTTTTAGGCGCGCACTTTGGCTCGATTAACTTTTTCAGCCCGGCCGACGACCGAGAGAGAGAAAGAAAGCGGCGGCCCGCGCGCGAGTTTTGAGGTCGCGCGCCGAACGACGAAGCGCTTCTTAGCTTCGTAGGTGTATCGTATAATTGATCGCCGATAAATTCGAGAGCTCCTCTTTTTTTTCATCGCGGACTGCACCCGGTGTAATTTTACGAGGCATAAAATCCAGATATTCACGGGCCTGCAGCTTTTGCACCGCGGCCTTGGAGAGCCCCGCAGCGCCGCGCTTTCGAGCACCAGATTTAAGAAAGCTTTGAGGTCGCGACGATAAATTAATACGCGCGAGAGACCTTTATTACAAGAGTCTGGCTTTGTTCGCCGATTTCGTGCGCTTTGAACGAGGAAAGGCTGCGATATGAATTTTTTTTCCTCTCCCCGCGACTGCGCCGTTAATTGGGCTCTGCGCTCTCGTTCTGCGGTGAATATAGCGTGCCGCGCGCGAATTATGCTTTTGTGCAGCAAAATTACCTCGCACTTAGAAAAGGCGGCGCGTAATCAAGCGCTCGCGCACTTTTGTAATCAGCGAGGAGGACGGAGCGCGCGACGAGTATATTTTACGCGTATCCTTGTAATTATCATAAACGTTAACAGCTTCATGAGTCGGCCGGAATTTATGCGTTACAAAGTTTACTTTTCGAAGAATCAACAGAGTGTAAGTGTCACGACAAAGTAATAAAACTGAAATATTTTTCTAGCTTTAACTTATTTTCAGCCAGGTCTTTAAATTCCAGGGAAAGGCTTCTCGCCGCCATTTCCGCATCTGCTCCGCTACCCCATTTTCCGCGCGCAAAACGCAATCCGCGCTGCACTCCTCGTTGAAAATCCATCGAACCCACATCCGGGCGCGCACAATGTCTTCAACAACGACAGCCGATCCGCCGATAATTTAATACTCGACTTAAACGCCGAGATATAGACAGAGAGAGAGAGAGAGAGAGAGAGAGCCTGGCGGCAAACAATGCCGTATCCAGGGGCGCATTTGTTCGGCTCTGCCGCTGGCACTCTCTCTCGCGAAAATCGGCACTCGAGGCACGAGGAGAGAGAGAAGGACTCAATTATACGCGATCGCGAGGCCTTTCAGCCCCCGATATATTTCTGTGTACGGCTGATCGCGCGGGGCCCCTTTGTTCGCCTCGTCGCGATCGAGAGCGCGTTAATTATCCCACTTCCTTCCTCATTTGCTTCTTTCGCTCTCCGCTGTATATCTGTATATATGTATGCCGGCGCGCAGCTCTCTCTCGAAAGGTGAAAAAGCTCGAGTCGCTGCTCGGCTGCTCAGCCCCGCGCGGCGTTGATTATATTTTCGAGCGCGTATTTTTAGCGGGGCTCGAGGCTCCGATATCAAAAGAGCCGTCGTTGCGCGGCCGAGTGCGCGAGTCTGTGCATGCCTGCTACTTTGATTTTGTTTAGAATCTAGTGCGCGGTTATCGGGCTTTGGAGATTCAAGCTGGGGAAGGTTCGATTAATGCTCGAGGGTTGGTATAAAATTTCGATAGTCTGCTTGTTTCGCTTAATTTTTATCGGTT
Source organism: Ormyrus nitidulus (assembly GCA_900474335.1). Taxonomy (NCBI): domain Eukaryota; kingdom Metazoa; phylum Arthropoda; class Insecta; order Hymenoptera; family Ormyridae; genus Ormyrus; species Ormyrus nitidulus. Next base: position 26,032 of record UCOL01000193.1, on the reverse strand, counting down.
TTAATTAACGCTCGAGAATTGAAAAAATGCCGTGAAAAGAATCTGCAAATTTTAGTCATTAATTATTATATACGTTTCGTGATTGGTTTATTTAATTTAATTATTTTAAAAAATCCCCCTTTTCACGCAATATACGCATTGAATAAAAAATCGCGTCTAATCGCGCCTCTCGAAATTTAAACACCGCTCTTTCCCGCGAGCACAGAGCGATTTTGTACAATGCGTAAAAACAGAAACGCAATCAGCAATCCTTTTCCCATCTGTAGGGCGCTCTTGCACTTACGCGCCTCGCTCTCCGCGCGTTTCCGCAAGAGGCAATTTCGCGGCTCTCTCTCTCTCTCCGGGCGCACAAAGCGAGAGAGCGTCGAGTGCCGCCGCGCGAGAGGAGAGAGAGAGAAGCCGGCAAATTGGCTGCGCGCTAAAAAACGCCAAAGACGCACCGTACGACGACTCTCGTAAATTAGACGGCAGGACGCGCGAGCCCCGAAATTCCCGGGATTTCGCGCGTGAGCAAAGTTTCATACGGCGAGCTGTCTCCGGAGTATACCGAGTACAGCCGGGAGGTGTTAATAAGGGTTGCGGCGCTGATATTTTTAATTAAGCGGCGGGAGGGCACCTTCTCGGAGATAAAAATAGCCGTTCAATTGGTTATATTCTCCTCAATCTTGCTCCGGTATATATATTTACGCGAGAGAGCCCGAAAAATTCCCTTATCCAGATTTTTAATTATGTACGTTCTCGCGCGGCGATCGTTTTAATTAAAATTTTTGTCGAAAAACTCTCGGTTAAACCGGCGCGCGGCGCCGATATCTTTACGGGAAGATAAATCGGCGAGCTTTTAAAACAATGTACATAAACCGGAGCTCGCAAAAATTCGTCGATAATCTTCCTGCGCGCGAAACGTGCACAGGCGACGCAATAAAGTCCGAGGTCGCCGCCGCGCGGCAGAAATGACGAAGCCGCCGCCGCGCGATAATCCCCCCCGACCGCGAGAACGAGAGAGAGAGAGAGAGAGAGAGTTTTATCAATGCATTTGGCAAACATCCCGCGCAGTAAACTACACTTCCCCCTTCCCCCAGCGTCCTCGCGCCGGAATCCTTAAACCTCGAAAAAGCTGGCGCTGGGAGAGGAGGAAGAAAGAGGCTCGGGTTGCAAAAAAAAAGAAGATAGACCGCTTTAATGCCCCCGTGGGGTGCAATAAAATCGATAACGCGCCTGCACGCACAAAATATATACACACGCCGGGCCCCCGCGCTCGCTCGTGAATAAATATGAAGCCGCGCGGCCGGTACACGAGCACACGTGCACACGCGGCCCCGTGTCTTTCACTCGGCGGCGGCTTATGCGTTCGCATGACAAATCCGCGCCGAGAGTTTGCGGCACGTGTAAAGGCCGCCGAAAGGGCGGTGGATAAAGGTGGATATTGTAATCAGTGCCCGGGGTTCGGGTGACGGTGTGACGAGTCGGAAAAGAACTCGCCGGGCTTTCTAATTCTGGTTAGCGAGCCTGCAGCACCGACGGGATAATGTAATAGTTCTCTGACTCCCGCAGGTGAAAATGAGGGTTTAATAAAGCGCTAATAAGCTGCTCCTAAATGCTGCAGGTTCTTTCCTATTTAATTGTGCGCTGCTGAAGCGGAACGAGTTTAGTGCGGTGTAACTTTGGAAAGAAAAAGACTGCGAATTAGTGTAAATGTATAGGTTTTTCTTCTGCGCGTGACGTAAAATTATGTATTCGGGGAAACTTGGCGAGGAATAAAAAAAGGAAGTCTGCTGCTGGCTTCGTCAGTGTCAATGTCAAGCGCGTCTGAATCACCCGTTCAAACAAAGTCAAATCCCCGGAAAGTTTAAGCTCGAAGAAAAATAAATAAGAGTCTTGAGAGGAAAAACAGACACTCCCAGCGCGTTGCTGCGCGTTTTCAAAACTAATGCATTTTGGCATTCGTTTTGCTTAATTAAACAGCGGCGCGAAGTCGATCCTAAATCATGTTGTAATTTCCAATGAGCTAAAAAAATTTCTTCCAAAAATTGAATATTCAGACGGACCGATTTGAAAAGGGGCGCAAAAGCCCTCTTCCCCTGCATCCGATTTCGGCTTCGGGAAGCGGCGGAAAGCGCGAGTCCTCGGCTCACCCTCCTCTCGACGTCGACTCCGCGCCGCTCAAGACACAGAGTCCTCTCCCAATTGGCTCGGCTCGTCGGAAGTGAAAAAGCGTCGCGCGGCTCTCGTTACGCGCCTCGCTCGGTGCGCGACCCCCTCGCACGCGAGAGCTTTCCTGCAGTTTCTTTGCGCGAGCGCGTGCAAGCGCGAGAGAGGACGCGTACGTCTCTTCCTCTTTTTGCGCGGCGCGCGGCGGGTGGCCCTTTCCGCAGGCGGAAGCGCGCCGAGAGAGCCGCTCAAAAGCCCGGCTAAGGGCCGCTTATTGATCGGCCGCCGCGCGACTTTAGTCGCGCAAGGCATCGCGAGGGAGATCGGATTGTTTGCGAGAGCAGGTGCAGTGCAGTTTTGTGAGTAATTCACCCTTTGCTTAGTGAAACTTACGCGACAATGTCACAATAACCGTTTTCCACGAGCTTTCAAATATTATGCTATCGTAAAAAGCCAGATAAGCGTAACCACCACGTGATTCACACGACGGACGTGCTTAAACGTCGAGTGACGCACCGAGCATCAACCGGGCCGATCCGTCAACGGCGAAATCCCGCTTTCACGGAAAACCGTCTAATCCGCTAAAAACGTCAATTCTCAAGAAGCAGCGCCCGAATTAATGCCCCCTCGAAAACTGCAGCCCCGCCGCGTCCGACGGGGAAAAAAAAGCAAAAATCATCGGGGGCCACCCTCGAGCCGCCGCCGCCGCCGCCTAGCTCTTTGTCTCGGTCGGCGCGCTGCTCCATTCTGGAGCACAAGCCGCCGAGACAAGCGTGTCGGGCACACATCGATCGCTTTCCATTCGGAAAAGCGCCGCATCCGCTCTCCCGTCCCCCGTATATATACGTCGGGCCGCCTTTGTCCGTCGTCACGTCGTCGCGCCGTATATAATATGTCCCCGGCGTTTAAAGGAGCCTCTCTCTCTCTCACTCTTTTAATATTCGAATTTCTTGGCCCCCGAGATTACAGGCCGTGTCGGCGAATATATATATAACACATCGATCCGACCCCCGCAGCCGGAAAAAAGCGCCGATCGCCGGGAGGATTTGTAGGGCGTATATATACGTCGCTTTCTTCATCCCGCGGCATTGTCTTGTTTACGACGGCACGGGGCTTTGCATACATTCGCTCTCGTTCTTTTCTCCTCGTTGAGCGCCTTTGTCGCGCGAGGCCTCGTTGACGAGAGGCGATGAATATGCTAAGCGACGTGTGGAAGGAAATTTAATTTATGACAGTTGTCGCGCGCTACGTAACCGGGCGAAGACGCCGCCGCCGCTGCCGCCGAGCGCGAGTTATATTGAAGTGCGCGCGCGGCGTTTATTATACGTCACGGGGACGAGAGAGAGGCTTTGTTAACTATTAATAAGCCGTTTAGTTGAGTGCCAAGCCGAGTTGATCGCTTCGCTGTAAATAATTAATTGCCTGTGTTTACTTAAAAAGCTTTTTTTTTTTTTCAAATGGAGATATCTTCTGTGTGCGTGTGTACTTAATAAACGTATAAGGCTGCAAAAATGGATAGACTATTCATTAGTTCTAAGCTATAAAGAGATGATATAAACATGTTAATGCGCGCTTAATTTATTCGAAAGAGGCATACCTTTAATTTATTTCAACGTTGCACAACGCGCTTTTATCAATTAATGAAAATTCAAAAATGCATAATGGCTTTTTTACGGCGCGAACTTTTCGATTGCGTCACTTTATAAAACCAACCGTTTAATTGAAAATTGATCGAGTCTTTTATCATTTTTTTTTTTCAATTCAGCCGCTTAAAGCCATTACTAGACCTCATAAAACGACCTTCTTTTTGCCTCCTCTTTGCGATCTGGACCGTAAAGGAAAAATCCTTCTGACGATTAAAGGAAACGACAAAGCCTAAAAAATTATTCGTCTCGGCATGGTAATGGAATCTGCGTACAATTTCGAGTACATCAGACCAGCTGCATTTACATAATCGCACTTCCGATTGTTCTTTTTTTTTTCTCGGCGCGGTTAATCCATGCAGGTTTACTCGACATCGTAACCGTTTATTATAATGGAAATGTTTATTAAGGAATGTCTGTGTACTTAAAGTAAGAAGCGTCCTTTCTTTATTGCGTATAAAAAATACTTTTCGTTTTTTTCCTTGTTTACTATTATTGTACTTGCGTCTCTGCTCGTGAGGTCGTACATTTTAAGCGTACCCAAACAGGCACAAAAATGTCTACTGGCAAAATAACAACAGGTTCCAAGAATCTGGTTTTAGAAATAAATGCGTCATTAATTCATCCAGCATTACCCGCAGAAACGCCATAATAAAAAATCTGCCCATCAGAAATGGAAATAATGATGCTTTTAAACTTGAAATCGATGCCGCACTCCGCCTCGATCTATCACCTGCAGCGATCGTACGGTGTAGGCTCGTCTTCTCCATCCAGCTGCCAAATTTCCCTCACTCGCCGAGAACAAATTAGACGTCTCAACAATAAAGCGCTAAGCATCGTTCATCAAATTCGTGCGCAATGGAAGCGCGTAAGCGGAAGCGGTGCGCTGTACGTAAAGTAAAACGCGGCACCCCCCTCTCTCTCTCTCTCTCTCTTGCGCGCCGCTCGAATTAAACCGTCGGGGCAAACAAATGCCATCGATCAATCTCTGCCCGGTGCTTCCGCTTCCTCGCCCTCCGTCTTCCTTCCTCTCTCTCCGCCGTCGATCCGGCAGACTCTCCCGCCGGGGGGGAGGAAACAAAGGCGCGTCTCGGCGAACCCTCCTTTTTTCAGCTCCTCCGCTGCTCTCCCTCCCGCCCCCCACGTAGACACTCTCTCCTCGCTCTCGGAGGTCCCCGCAGGTGTGTGGGCGCGCGCGAGGGCTTTCGCATTGTGTCTCCTTGCGCGCGCACTTGATTCGCGCGCGCGAGAGACCGGAGACGAGGTTTGTTATTATATGCGAGGAGGAGAGAGCGCGCGGGAGGCAGACACGCGCGGCGGATCGCGTTGCAATCTTTCATTGGGGCTCGAGAGCCGGCAATTAGTCGTCCCCGCGAAGGACCGAGAGCTCGTTAATGCGTTTCGCGGCTGCAGCGCGCGATTTTTCGATATGAAAGTGTTGTTTCTCTAAACAGACGCGAAGTTGGAAGTATCTGCTTAAGTAGCCCGCGCTTCGCGAGTCGTTTGTTTACTTGACAGCTCTCTCTGTACTGCGTTTTTGAGGGGAGATTATTTTTCGATGGAAACGACGCCGATTCTAATTAAGCATAAATTTGTTATTTTCTAACGTAAAAACGTAAATAATCGTTTTTGTGCGTTTACAGAATTTATTTACATTATTTTCGACAGAAAGAGACAATGCCGCACTTAAATGTTGTTCTCCGTCCCATTCAATTTAGCTTTCAAATAACTGAAGGTAGTTCAATTTTAGCCAGTCAATTATTTTGAGCGCCTCGTCGTTCAAAATGCAGGATGTAGCTTTGAAATTAACGCTGTCTTAGATACATTGTATCAACGAAACTTCAAGGCAGATCTAAATTACTGTCTTTAGGATAGGAATTAGAAATGCTAAAAAATGTTTCGGGTAATTTTATGCGCGAACCCAGACGACGCGCCCACACTCGAGCGCCTCTAATGAATAAATTCATTTCCTACACAGATTAGATAAGATTATCGGGGAGAAACTCAAAAAGTGTAGTCTCGAATTAAGAGCCGTCCTTAACGGGAAGCCTTACTTTCCTTCCTTCATTTCTTCGTTTGAATATTGATATTTCGTCTGCGCGGAGAGAAAAAAAAATAACTTTAATGGGATAACTGAAAACGCAGAAACGAAAACTAGTTTCGTTTTTATAAATCAAATATTTAATTTGCAATAAACAGTGTACTCGAATAAAATTGTACACTGTCTACTTTCGTTTCTATAGTAATATGAGCGCGATGCTCATTATGTTTATTGCGCCGCGAGCTTTATTGGACATTTGAGTAATTATAACTAGACACTAAACATAGACGCGCGGTCCGAGTCGATTGAATTAATCAGCGGCTAAATAATAAATTACCCCGACGAGCCATTACAACAAACGCCATTTAGCACCTTTCGAAAAGCAAATTCCACCGTCGGCTCGAAGCAGCAAAAAACAGCTTTCCTTCCTATCGCCGATGAGTCACGGCGAGCGGCGCGCAGAAATCCCGCTGCCGTGTTCTCCCGGCGCATTTTTGCGCGTCTCATTATGCGCGCGCGATATTGCGCAATACACCGTATTCTAGTACGCAGGCAGTCGGAGGCGGCGGCGGCGTCCTTGGCTGGATTTATCAATGGGCAGCGAGAGTAACGCAAGCAGCCTCTTCTCTTATTTATGAAATCGCGTTTTGCAACGCGCTCCGGTTTTGGTCGTCGTCGTCGCGGCGGCCGGTTGGAGATTTTCGGGCCCCGTTTTTACGAGGGAACATCTGCATATCACCGAGCACCGAGGCTTAATTACGGGCTTAGGTGGTCGCGCGTGTACTTTTTGATTGACTCCTCTGCCGGCGTCGTTTTTCGCCTCTTTACGGGGCTAATAATTTTCAGCCGCGTAACGGTTCTCCGCGCGCCGCGTTATGTAAATAGTCGGCTTAATTTGACTCTGATCGTCGCAAATTATTTAAGCCCTTCTCTTCCTTCTGATATTTTAATTTAAGACGCTCATTTTTTTCTTTAGCTCCTCGGTCGTAAATTTCAGGTAATTAGAGCGCTTGATTAAACGAGTTTTTCATCAGCGACTCGCGCGCGACAAAGCAGGCAATTATAGCCCGCGAGGAGGAATCGACGACACCTCGCAGCCGCTCATCGGCGGTGCCGCGACGCGAGAAAAATCTCAAGATCGGGCTTTGAATCTTCTTTTCAGGCGCGGCTATACACGCCAGCAGGCAGAGATATCCATTGAAATTCAGCGAGCATCCGGAGCCCTTCGCAGTGTGCCTCGTCGAAAAAACCAAGTCATTTGCTGCTCTCCCTCTCTTCTCTTTCTTTAAAAAAGAGAGACTCGGTCGGTTTTACGGCGCAACGGTGCCTCGCCGCCGCCGGAATAATCGAATGATTTCTGGCTGTAGAAGCTTCGTTACGGGCTTTTCTCATCCGTATATATACAGACGGGGAAGAGAAAGAGAGAGAGGGAGAGAGAGGCGCTTTTACGGAAGGTGCAGGAGAGCTCACCGAGCGTGAAAAATGCGTGCGTCTTACGCGGTGAAAAATGAAGATTATTTTCTTTTTCTCCTCCTGTGGGAAGAAATGCTTTCTTATATTTTTAGAAGCGCTGATTCGTGATATCGTTGCGTAATTCGACGATTCCCGCGATAAAAAATTGATGAGTTCTCCCGTAATGACTGTTATAGCTGATGGTTTTGAGAAGAAAAAAAACGTTTCTTTTCTCGATCTTGTTTTTCTGCTGTATTTTTTTTTCACTTTCAGTATTACTTAAATCTAGGTGTAATTTCCCGTAACGTTTTTAATTCATTTGCGGATTGTTTCGCTCTGCTCGTAAAATATCTGGAAAAATAAGCGCGGCTCATAAAATTAACCAGCAAATCACTGCGGGCGACAAAAGAAATTTAACGCTTTAGCAATCGTCCGAGTTTTTATCTTGACCTCTCGAAAAGTGGAACAAAGCGACGATAAGATAATGAGCAAAGAAAGGAGCGTGGCGACGCGAGATTTTTCAACGGAGCGGCAGGTCGACTCGGCCGCTAACGACGAAAAACCAAAGTCTCTCTTTCTCTCTCTCGGTGAAAGGGTTTCTCGCTGGGAGTTTTTTTCGCACTCGCCTCCGTACGCATTACATGCAAGCGTGCGTCTGCGCCCGTCAAAACGTCCGACTTTCTCCGCGGCGCGGCGACCAATAATAAGCTGTTCTTGCTGTTCCGCGCGCCACAGCCGGATTTAAATGGGCCAGCGGCCTTTCCGCCAAGTCCGCTCGATTGATTCGCCGTTTTCTTGCGCGTATTTTCACGCTTCGCTTTTATCGGGTGATTTTCCGCGTCGAGCGCGCGATGATTTAAAAGTCGCACGAGAAGTCCACGATCGAAGTTGGAGGGATTTTATCGAGCGGCCGAGTGAAGTAACGACCTCGGAAGACTCGCCGCAAAGAGGCTGGTAATTCTACAATAATATTCTTTGATCGAGTGGCTTTTCAATTTTTTAGTAGCAAGAAAATATGAAACGGGGTTAATGGATGCGGCGGAGCGGACTGTTGAAACGATCCGGCATGTGATGCGTATAAGCTGAATCAATGGCATAATTAACTTCGGTGAATTAGAATCTTCAATATTTGATATGATGAATGGAACGTGGATGTAGTTAATTAAGGTTTTCATGTAAAACGATCACTTTTAATGCTCATTCATATGAAAGAGCTCTGAGTTTCTTTCTTGCTGTGAAGAGATTTCTTCTACAAAGCATGAACTTATAACGTTATACATATTATACGCAATAAATATCCACCTCGTCCTTTAAAATCTTGTTTTAAAAGCAAAATCAGCCCACCTCTCTCAATTCGAAACCAGAAAATAAAAGCCCAAAATTTTCATTCAAAGCCCATTATTCATCGTCAAAGAACGCAGCAGCAGCAGCAGCAGCAGCAGGAGCTGCTTAAAAATGCTCCTCCTGCGAAAAGCAGCAGCAGCAGCAGCGGCGGCGGCGGACGGGGAGAAAATTCGACCCCGGTCCAATGGCTCGCGCGCGACTCGGGGCCCACGCTCCGAGCGGGGCACGCGCTCGAGCGTCGGGCCCACGCGCCGCACAACCCGTCCACCCACTTTCGGCCTCGGCCACCTTCTCCTCCTCCTTGCCATTTTGAAACGCAGCCGCTTATAAGCCTATGCATATGAGCGTAAGCTCCTCTCTCTCTCTCTCGCTCCTCTCTTTCTTTCCGCCGCGGCTTTTTCATTTTTTTTTTCCTTTTCGCCGCCGATCCGAAGCTGGAGAGGAGAGAGAGAGAGAGAGAGCCCCGCCGGGGGGAGGACAGCTTTTGCTTAGCTGGCAGTGTCCTTTCGACGCCGCGCGAGGCATCAACCCGTGCAGCGACCGCTACCGCGCGCAGCTGATTTTGTGCCCTTTCTGTGCGTATGCTGTGCGACGCTCTGTGATTATGTAGTTTCTTGTGATTTCTGTGCGCGACGGGGGGGTTTCGCATATACAGTCGTTTCCGCGTGAAAAACTGCGCAAACTAAAAGTACTCTGTCGAAGCGGGGCTTTTATTCAAAGATTCCCCGCGGAGCTGGCCACGAGCCACACGTCGCAATAAGAAAATTTAAAAACTGCTTTTCCAACTCAATCTCCCCGCGGCTCACAAAAAAGACCGTGGAAAGTTCAAGCGGAGCGCTCGCTCGTACATATATCTAATCGCTGTTTAGTTTGACAAGCGCGCCGTAAAAAAGGGTCGATAGCTCTCGGATAAGATTATCGCGTCCGACGGTATCGCAGTCGTGTACGTATATGTATACGCGGTCTAAAAAATCAATAGCATCATCGAGCGGGGAAAAACGATCGCGGAAAGCGGGGCCTAAAAAGGGCAAAGCTCCCTAATTAACTTTCGCTCTCGCGCGGACAATACACCCGTCGCAGCTCTCTCGGTACGTGTCTCGTTGTTCCAATTAAAGCGGCGCATGTACGTATACCTGCTTGGCTCGCCGGCGAAAATCGCCGCGCGACGTGTATGTATCCGAGAGCCGCCGCTGATAGGCGAAGGGGGAGTCGCGGGGGGGAAGGTTACCGCTCGCCGCGATAAGAAACGAAAACGGCAGCTGCCGGGTTCTCTTTTTTATCGGGGAGACACGTATTACGGAGTGTCCCCCTCCCTTGATACTTTTGACGTTCGCTGATTGAATTATCGGCTTTTCGCGACGGGATTCGGCTCTCTTTTCCCGCGTTCGCGGTTCCCCGGGCTCGGTTACAATGAGTGCACCTTTTATCGGATGTAGGCTTTGAGAGTCGTAGCTGCGGTTCGGTTAGCTGGTTTTACGCGCGGCTGCCGTTTTTTGTTCGTTTGCTGTTCGATTGTCGCGACCGCGGGCTTTTGCGCATATTATTTGAGCCGCAAGATTTATCGACTGTTTTTGCAGGTTTTCTCGAATGAAAATTTTTTAGCGATCGAGCTGAGTGAATGAAATGGGTTTGAAATCCTTGCAGAGGCTTGCGGTGCAGCCGTAAGACATTGCGATACTATTAATCTTTGCGAGAAATGCACGCGTGAAGAGTACGCGAAAATTACAGCAATTGCCAGGCGCGAATCTTCGTCGTATCATTGCGACGGCTTGCCTCGCTTTTCGAAATATCAAGATCAGCTCGTATACGTCGCGGCGGTTTTTCAGCAGAAGTCCTCTCGGCGCACAGATTAAAAGTAAAAGTTACCGCGACAATTCTCTCTCTCGGCTCCAGCTTGCACTCATTTTTACGTAACTCTCGACTTGAAAGTAAACTCGGTGTCGGAAAATTTAGTCAAAATAACGTAACGGAGCCAACTGTCTTACGGCTGCCCTCCCGCGAGTCCCGGCCAAGTACGGACCCTAAAACGAAGCGAAAAACCTTGCAGAAATCCCGGGTCAGCGCGAAAAGGAGCCAGAGAGCAGCTTACAGTAAGGAGGCCAGGAGAAGAAGTGTGGCATGCAGGACAATCGATAAGATCGTCCCGGGGGAGACGGTGTGTATCGTCGACCGGCATCGGAGAGCTGTGCCTCGTCGCCCGGAGTATGCCGCGCGGCTGAGCCTCTCGCCGAGGGCGCGGAGGACCCGATCGAGCCCCTGATCTCTCCCTCCCCGTTATTAGAAAACAGAGCTGAAAAGCAGAGCGGGAATTTTTCCTCTCTCTCTCGGCGCCTACAGGCCGGATATATCGCGTGTGCAAGATAGGAGGAGCGAGAGGGATTTCAATAGCCAAGAGAGAGAGAGATCGAGTAAGCCGAGAGTTATTTCCACATAGTTACCGGGAATCGGCGTTTTGTTTCTCGCCGCTTGCCTTTTTCGATCGAGGACTGTATGTATAGATATACGAGGACGACTAGGCGCTGATTATTAATTATCGGCGTTGGATGCGTATCGGATACGGACGTCGGAAGTTTATTAATTGAATAGCGCGCCGTGTTTATTTACACGTTCTTTTTTGGTGGGGAGTTGGGGATTTGAATTTTTAAATTTAATTGCTTTCGCGAATAAAGATTAGTTTGATAAAAGAAAGCTTTCGGCAATTTTGACCTCGGTAATTTATTTAGCCGGGCGTAAAAAATCTGTCGCGACGGCCGGGCAAACGAACAAGCAATTAATTCAAATGTAATTTCGCTAAATGGCTCCGCATTTTAGAATGATTAATCGAAATACATCGACAGGGCCGCGGGAGGCATATTAAATTCGGAATTCGAGGCAAATGCTTGCGTAAGTCATCGAAAAGTTTCAAAGTTGAGCGCGCGGCGGAGAGGAAATAAACTCGGCGGAGGCCGCCATATATGGCGATGTGGGACGTAAGAGGTTACATGCAGCTCTCCCTGATTGAGTAGAGAAAAAGTTCGGGGCATTAAGGCTCTCGTTGCGGGCCGTTCGTTTTGCTCCTCTCGCTCTTTTCGCCGCCGCTCGCAGCGGCAGCCAGCGACGATAAACGGCCGCTTTTACATTTTCGGACGATATTAATTCGGGATAATTAATACCGCGGGCGGCTCATTAAACTTTCGTCTCGGCATGCGCCTCCGCGAGGTATATCGGTGCTGTAAACGCGATGTACTCGCGTTACAAAGTTGCGCGTGGAATCGTCCTTCTTTGTTTGAGTAATTTGCGAGCCGGTATCCGGCATTTTTCGAGTGAAATCTGCGGAATTTATGGCTGAAGGCTCTTTTCTGATATCGAACGAGATTCCGAAAGTCGAAGGCGTCTTTTTTTCTTCGGTTAATTATACGGTGTTTTCAGCCTATTATTCGCTGCGAGAAACAAAATGCCGATTGGATTCCTTGCAGCTGTTTGCGCAGAGAGAAAAATCGAAGCTAATAAATACTTTTGTACAGATTCTTTTCACTGTAGAGGCTTGTTTTCTAACGATTACGTAAAAACAATTGTAAATCTCTTACTTATATCACAGCCGTAAAACTTTGAACTATTACACTTCCAGTCAATAATTCATTTCATAAAATCTCATGCAGTCTATCATACCACCGATTGATCAACCACCTGACGTTTCACGAGCCGAAACGCGGAATAAATCCGCCAATAGTCGCGAAAGCCCGCAGTTTTCGAAAATCGACGGACCACTCCCCATTCAACATTCAATTAAGCAACCGACACTTTACGCAAATCGACCGAACCGCCACGCTCCACGGATTAGCCTCGCTTTTTTTCCCTGCCGCAATCGTCCGTCGCTCTCGAGCCCTAAAAATTCGTCCCTCAGGTGCGACATCTCCGCGGAGGAGAGAGAGGAGAGGATCAGCATGGCGATCACGTGCACGGGTCCGCCGCCGCTGCCGCCGGGCAAGCGCTTCCTGCAGCGGGCCTCGCGCCGACTGACCGGCGGCGGCGGCGGCGCCCCGACCTACCGGAGCTTCCGCGACCCGAGCCTGGAGGCCTGGATACCCGCGGGCCAGCGGCTGCCGACGCCGCGCGGCGCCGAGGACGACGACGACATCGACGACATCGACGGATTCGACCTCAGCGGCATCAAGCTCGTAGAGGAACCCGCTCGGTTAGGAAACGGGGGTTGGACGGGCTTTTTGAGGTGCTGCCTTGTTTCGGTGGTCGAGGTTTTTCGGTGCCCGTTTACCCTTGATAGTTTGGTTGATGGTCGTAGCTTTTTCCTTCTTTAAAAAAAAAAAAAACGTGACCAAAACGTTAAAGCCGGATGTTTTGATTGGTTGTTGCATAAATACGGTAAAATTAAAAAAAAAACGAGTTTTTAAACGTTTAATAATTAAAAGTGAAGCTTTCAGAATTATATATATTGTCATTAGTTTTTATTTTTTCTATTTAATACTTGAAAGTTCTACACTACTGAACTATTAAGGATGAGATACTGAACCATTGCAAATAACGGGCTGAAGCCTCTGCCATGCAGATATCTCAATCGCGAGAAAGAAGGCGGCGGCAAAAAGCCAGGCCGACAGGTCTTACCAAACCAGTGTATTCCGTTGGCTCCTCGTGTCTAACGAAAGCGCGCTTCTCCGTGCTCCCCAGCAGCAGCGGCAGCAGGCCGGCCGTGGCGGGCGAGCGCAGCAGCGTCTACTACTCGGCGAGCGCGTCCTCCTCGCCGTCGCGCGCCTCCATCCACCGGGTGGGCAGTCGGGCGAGCGTCCGAGACACCGGCGGCGGCGGCGGCAGCCTCTTCCGCAGCAGATCCGAGGGAAACCTGGCGGCGACCGCGAGGAAAAAACAGCAGCAGCAGCAGCAGGGCCTGGGCAACCTGATCGCCACGCCTCTCGATCGCTGCATCCGCGCGATTTACGGCAGCTGGCGCAACCTCATGCAGCGTAAGTTCCTGCTGGCTTTGCCCTTTCGCAAAGAGAGGCGTGACTCGCCTTTTCGCCGCTTGGCCGCAGCTGCCCCCAGAGCGAGGCTCTATCTACCCCCACTGACTTGCTATTTAATACGGCCTGGAATGTCAATTAATGCTTGCTGCCGAAGGAGCTCGCTGGCTTTTTGTACGAGTGGGGGGAGGATTTTTAATAATACCCGACGCGATGCGCTGCTTGGCTTTGAAAGAATTTACATTCGCTTATCAATCGTCAGGATATGCCTTTGTTCGACCACCGGTGAGTACTGATGAAATTGCGTAAAAGAAGGGCGAATAATCGAGCCGACAGTACAAAATGCTTTAGTTTTTTTTGCAGGCTCGTTTGATCGATAGCACCGCGCAATTCGCGCTTCGGGTAAAATTCAATGGCTTCGATAAAACCATTGAGCGAATCTGCGTTGTTTGCACAGTCAGTCCAGATGCACCAGTGTTGTAAGTGGAAAATAATTGAAGCGTACCAGAGAGCAATTCCCACAGATGCGATCCCCCGCAGAGCTTCGGAGCCGCGTATAAATTAGCTTTTACCAATAAAAATAAATTCATTTATTTTACGTAGGAACAAAAGCAGCGTTTGTCTGCGGTGTTATTTTGCAAAACGCCGTCGACGAGCATAGATACGCGCATATAAAAGCTGTATCCAGTCTTCAAAGCACCTTCGCTTTCTCGGTAATGGCTGATTTATGCGTCCAGTTTTCTCTCGATGGCCGCGGCATTTTTTCATTCGAGAGCATTGCTAAATCCGTCAAAACATCGGAATACGTAATATTCCTGGAAACCGATATATCCACTCGGACGTGCAATCGCGCGGCGATATGTTCACTTCGAGGCACACAAAACGAAGCGTTCTTCGACGTCCTTGGGAGATATTTTTCCAGCACTCCGTTTACGTTTACGAGGATCGTTAGCCGCCGGGAGGCTCGTAAAAAAGGAAAAATTTCAGCCGCGCGTTTCCTCAGCCGTATACCACTACGCGCCGGTTAAATGCGTCCGAGCGAATTGGCAAGGCCGGGATCGGCTTGCTATAACGAGTATAAAAATCCAAGAAAGGCCCTAGCCGGAGTCCGCTTCTCTTTCGGAAACGTCTTTCTCCCCTCGGCGGCTTTAGCCTACTAAGAGCCCGACCGGGCGGCGCGCGTTCCTTTTTTTTTCTCTCTCTCCTTTTTTCGTTACCCTTACCACATTCGGGCCGCGCCGCGCGACTCTCTCGCATCGGCGCCGCTCTCCTTAACTCGCGGCAATCACTCGCGTTTCAGAGTCCGCGAAAAGAATATCGGCTCGCGCGGCGCGCCGAGGCAGTTTTCATAAGTCCAGGGCGCGGATAAGACACGCCCGGATATATCGAGGAAGTCTCCGGCTTTGGCCTCCCGGACGTGGGAGAACCAGTGCGTTTTTGCTTATCGGGCGCGACATTTTTTCGTCTGCCCCGAGAGAGAGAGAGAGAGCATATATTTATAACGAGGCGTTTTATAAGCGCGGAGAGGAAAGTTTCGTGGCTGTTTCTTTGCGGGCAGGAATTATGAGCTTTTCAAGAACGGACGTACCGTTAGAGATCGAAGTGTTTCTCGGCTGCACGTAAGTATATAC
Organism: Ormyrus nitidulus; assembly: GCA_900474335.1. Lineage (NCBI taxonomy): Eukaryota > Metazoa > Arthropoda > Insecta > Hymenoptera > Ormyridae > Ormyrus > Ormyrus nitidulus. The sequence continues at coordinate 10,821 of UCOL01000193.1, read as the reverse complement.
GGGGAAATACGGCGCGGGAGCAATATTTTCCGCTTGATGAAAATTGATGGCACGCGGCGATAAAAGCTGTTTGCAGGTGGCTTTACTCGGAAGCAACGCTTTGCTTAATCCCGCGTAACTCTTCGGCAGCCATTTAGATCCGATTAGACGATGAATTCTCTGGAAACAATCGAGGTTCCTTCGGAAAAGGAATATTTCAGAAAACTCGGCGCGGTCGAGGAATTAATTCCAGGCGAGAAAATGGCCATTATCAATCCTTCTCGCGAGTCGGCTTCCCTCCCGCGCAAACACTTCTCCGCCTCTCGGCGGCGATTAAGATTTCGATCGCCGCTCCTTCAGACTTGGCACCCTCCCTCGCAAAAAGAGCCTCCCGTACGTCTATATATGTATAAGGGCAAGGAACGCGGTCGGCTTATTTGCAATGGCCGGCGCGCCGCTGATTGCGCACGCACCGCGCCGAGGAAGGAGCAAAAATTCGCGGCTCTCCGGGGAAAGAGAGAGAGAGAGGCGGGAGGAGGAGGAAAAAAGCTCTAATTGGAAGTGTCGTTAAGGGAAAGGTTTGCAAGGCAAAGTGCCCGCGACGCGGTAATTGGAAATTTGCATAGGGCTTCTCTTTCTCGCGGATTAAGCCGCGACTGCGGCTGCGGAGGCGTTTTTGTCTCCGCGATGAAAGGGAAACTGTTTCGTTCTTTTTTCAGAGGCTGGAGAATTCGGCGGGAATGATTTCGTCAATGGTGACGGGACTGGTAGTCTCACAAATGACTGTGGAACTTAACTATACTAAAATATTAATATTAACTAATGGTTTATGTACTTGGAAAGTGCACTTGTTACTCGGCATTTATATATACATATTTTATTTATTTTATTTTATTTTATATATACATAATATATTTTTCATGCGTGATATTTTCCTTTTGAAATTTGAAATTTCATGATTATTTGTTTCTGTTACAGGTAAGTTTTTAATATTCAAACATTTCACTGAGAATTATGAAGTTCCATCAAGGGTGAGTGAATTGACGTACTTTTTTATTTAAAAAAAAATGCAATTAAAGGAATCCACTTCAATGCAGCAACTGCAACTGAACGGCTAAAAATAACTAAACCGCAGATTTTTTTTCAATTATATTAACAGTATTTGCTATTTTCGCTTTGAAATAAGCGATAATAAACTTGAAAACATTGGTATTTTTTCAATACAAAGGCCAAGACTATTTTTGCTCCGGTTTCTGCACAATCGAAACGAGTCACTTGTACAAGTATAAACTCTTTTATCTTCCAACTCGGTCAGCCTTAGAAAATCAATGGAACGCGTTATAACATATCGGATCCGATGAAAAAAATAAAAGAAACAACTATTTTAGCCAGCACAAAACGGTTACTAAAATAACACAGTGACCTCGTTGCAGTTCCAATTAATTCCTCTCCGCGAACAATCGTTCTCCCGCAACCAAAAGTGTTAAAACAAGAACACCGCCAAGCAGCAGGCAAAGCCCCTCGATAAAGGATCTGCGAAAAGAGCGAGGACTCGAAAGAGCGCGAGAGACGCAGCACGTACCAGTTTTACGGTATACGTACAGCCTCGGCAGCAGAGGCGGAGGAAGGGGGGGGAGGGGGGGAGGGCTAGAGAGAATACGCTAGAGCAATACATGCACGAGAGATGGGCCGGCGCGATGTCCGTAAACGGCAGTGGAATGACCGATCGATCGGCCGGAGGGGGACTTTGCTCGCTCTCCGGCTCTCCGCTTAGCTGGCTCGAATCTGTCGTGCCGCAGCGGCGCTGCTCTGCCTCTCGGAATTAGCCCCGGATAAGGCCTCCTTCTCGGGAGTGAGAGAGAGAGAGGGAGGCCATCCTCCGTAAGCTCCTATGATCAATTTTCGCAAATTTTCGACGGCCCCGCCGTCCGTACGTCCGCTTATCGACGCCGCCGTGATAAATGACTAAACAGCCGAGGCTTTTCCAGGTCACCGGCTTGACTTCGCTCGGCGCGCTCCCGGAGGTATTTTTATACTTTTAAGGAGAGAAGGCGCCGCTCTCTCTCTCTCTCTCTCTCTCTCGCCATCAGATATATCCGTTTTAGATTTTCGCCGGGAGGGAGTAGTGTGTCGGGGGCAGATTTAGATTTTGGAAGCGAGGCCGAGGATTAATTTTTCGATTCATGAATTGCAAAATGTGTTGCTGCTTCGGCCAACTTGGTGGTAAGGGGAGTTTCGAAAATCGGGAAAGTTTTCGGAATCGAATTTAGCTCCTCGTTAAATTTTCCGATTCGGAATTCAGAATGAAGATTCAGGTGTGTAAAGCGGCAAACTTGGAACAGTACTTATTTAAATGCAAAATGCGAACCGGTAACTGATTCAAAAATGAAACTTGCCAACGCTAACTTTGATTTTCTTTACTTTCCCGTTACAGCGTACTAGAAAGTATGGAAGTCGCTTCAGCATCTATAAATAAAAACCTCGTTACAGGCAGCACTTTTCTTCATCAACGATATATCCAAAGACCCGAGAAAAGGAAATGAAAAAAAATAGTTTCGGCTTACGCAAACAGTGCATATATCGCCCAAAGCGGCCCCGCGCAAATGCCCGAGATCATTACCAAAACGAGGGCGTATCCATCTTATCCGATCGCAAAGCAGAGCGACTTAAGCTAACGACTGCCGCGGGGAAAAACAGATACATAAACCGCCCCTCGTCCCGTCCGAATCCCCGGCCGATCCGTCAAAAGGCGCGCCCGAGAAAACCGCGGCGCGGCTCTCCGGGAGGAAAAGCCGCCGAGGCGCAGAATCGAAAAGTTATAAGGGCCTTGCCCTCCGCCGGTTGTACTCGGAGAGTCGGAGGCAAATGGAGCCCGTTTACTGCTATCTGCGCTGCTCCTCCCGGTTTTATCGCGGCTCCCCCCCTTCCCGTAAACCACCGGCCCGGAAGATTCTCAAGGCACGGAGGAGAGCTCCGTTTTGCTAAAGATTATTTTGTACGAATGCCTCTCTCCCCGCGAGAACTCGCGGCAAGCTGCGTCGAGGAGATAGCGGCTACCGCCGTCGCCATTTTTTTTTAGGGAGCGCTGCGAATGAGTTTCGCGCGCAGCTGAGCTCTGGAATCGTTGCGGGCGAGTTTTTGCTGGCCTTTGAGACGCCTTGTTTTCTAAACAGCGGCACTGAGTATTTTCTTGCTTCTTTGCGCGGCTCTCAGATGTGAAACTGTAGAAAAGTTTCCTCGGCTTCCTGCCCTCGTGAATAATCGCGTTTATTTCTCCGCGTTTCTTTTCGACCGCTTCCAAGTTTGCACCCACGAGAAGAAGACGAAGTATAAAGCCGGCGGAAAAAAATCCTTCCCGGAAGAAAGTATAGTATTCGGGGGTAAAAGAGGTCAAGAAACGAGGGGTCGAACACGCAGGGGGGAAAAATCTTACCCCCGACTCGGAATATCCCTTTGTTTGCTCGCTCACAATTTGCGCGTCCTTTCAAATCCGACTCCTGCAGCCTCTTTTTTAATGAGCAAACCGTACACTCGCCTCCCGCGTAAAACAGAATTTCCCTCAAAAAAAAGTGCAAAAAAACCTGCTGACTCTCGCTTAATTAGAAAAGCCTCCCCCGGAGCGAGAATGTATTCGCCCCCGCACCAGACTCTCTCCATAACGCGGCAACTATATACATTAGCCGCCTCCTCGGTCGTTCGACTTGCCATCTTCGCCGTCGGGCTTTGTGTCTCTCCTTTATCGAAAATATTATTTCGGCGCGATAAGGGGCCGGATGTCGCTTATTGCATCCTCGCGGCGCGAGTTACGCGCCTCTGGCTTACGGCCTGCTCGAGAATTACGGCGACGCGCCGGGAAACAGTTTACGGCGGACGAATGGGTGCTTTGGCTCGTCGGGTACATAGGCGGGCGGGGGGGGAAAAACAGCCGGTCTTCCCTTGTATTCCTAACGAAATGTTTGCGTATACCGCGCGAAATATTTTCCACGCGCCGCCGGCGATGCTCGCTTTTACTGCCCGTTCGTAAAAACGTCGCCGTGAACGCGGAGCGCGAAGCGCTTCGATATATCGCGCGCTTCGGGGGCGTTCGAATGCTCGGCGATTCGGGAATATTTAGGTCCACGAGCGAAGGCGCTGGAAGTGTGAGTGGTCGGTTATCGGGAAGTAGGGCTCGTATTCGTATCGGAAGGAGATAAAATAAAATTATTCGATTTTTTAAAATATTAAACTTCTGAATGATATCGACTTATTTTTAACGTAAATTTAATTTTCTTATCAAATGATATTTTCGAATTTCCTCCCTGAAGCTCGACGTACAGAAAAGACGTAAGAAATAATGTTTTTTGTCGCAGAGCGCCGAGAAAAACAAACAAATTCAAACTGCGAACCACAAGGGAAACGGCTGTAGTATATAAAGTCAAAGCGTGCGGTCATAAAAAACTTTTTGATTGTCTCACCCGAACAATCCTCGAAAAAAAGCATCGCAGTTTGATTCCGAATCGCTTTCCTCCAAAAGTTTGACAGTTGGGATTTTTCTCGAGCGCCGAGCTGATATTGCGAGCGGGCTTTCAACTATATCTAATTGATTGCTTCATCAAGCTGGACCGAGAATAATTAATGCGACTCGCTCTAAGAAAACCATAATCAATCAATACTTATCTAGCAAAAAACTCTGCAGCCGTATAATTTAATGCCTATTTTCAAAGCGATCATACCTCTCGCAGGTAACTTAATAGCCGGGGCAAAAAAAAAAAAATAAAAAATCGGGAATTAAACGGCTTAATTTTAATTGGCCGCACGTCTAAAACCGTCAGCTTCTTGCGCTCGCGCTGAAAACGCCAGTTGAAAATCAATCATACCCGGTAGCCGCGCGGCAGCTCCGCACCTCGAACAACGAGCCCGACTGTGCGCGCCTCGATCGAAAAGAGGAGCCTCGATGAACCGTCTCCCTGTACTGCGGCGCGCGACAAAAAACGGCGCCCCCCTCCTCCTTATCAAACGAACGAAACGCGCCAAAGACAAGCCCGCAGCGTATGTAATACCTCGCGCTTGCGAACACCCCGCGCCGTTGTGTCCGGCGTTTGTCCTCGACTGCCCGTGTATCCCCCTTCGGCAATTGGAGTCCCTCCCGATCGGGCGCCTGTTTTTCGCCTCGCTTAATTGAATCGCCAATGAGAGCTCGTTGCCGCTTTTTACGTGCGGGCGATTGTTGTTGTCGCGCGCAGCAGGGAGAGAGAAGTAGGGGCGCTCTCTCTCTCTCTCTCGCTTATTGCGCAAAAGCGCGCCGACTCGGCGCCGGCGCGAGATCGACGAGTTTCTCCATCAGCGCGTGTCTGTCGCTCCGCGTTGCTTTTATCGCCTGCTTTACGCGCGTAACGAGTAGTCCTCGAGAGAGAGAGAGAGAGAGAGAGAGAGAGCGTAGCTGCGAGTGCTAATTTTTATTCTCCTTGCCGGAGCGCGGGGAAAAAAAGGAAAAATGCGAGCAGCTGACGAGCCGACGGCCTCCGCGTGTATATCGTATGGGGTAACGCCGATTGAACCGTGATTGCGAGAAGGAACTGATCGGGCAATAAATCGTCGAGATGAAGTGCACCGTGAAGAATTATTGCCGGCGCGAGGCCGCTTGAAATTTTCATGCGGAACCGGTGCCATATAGCGAGATTTTCACCGAGAAACTCTTGGTTTCGCTTGGGATTTTCAGCTCTTTTTAACGGGGAATGTGCGGGGATATATAAATGTTCGTTCTGTGTTCAGTGATTATGTGTAATACACCAAAACGGCTGATTAACGTGATTTCCAAGTTTTAAGCCGGCTTGATAAATTATCTGCAATTAATTTGAGAGCCGATTGGGATGATTTATCCACTGCACGAAAACCCAGAAATGCTGATGATTCCCTGCGTCGAAAATTGCACTTACTGCGAGTTTGACAAAGGTAAATATGAACTAATAGCGAAGGTTGCACACCACACTGTTTAAACAAAGTTTGATTTCTTGATATTTCGAAAGGGTAATTTTCCGGTACGCAAACGAGAGTTTCTGCGAGCTAATTATGATTTACTTGCGCTTAAATTAAAACGAACGTCTCGGTAAACGCTTAAAGAGCAAAATATCTTATTTCTGCACGATTAATTAAAGGAATTTAACGCTCGCTTGAATACGCTTGAATATGCACGTATACACGCGTTTGAGGGTATTTTTAGCTAATAAAACGGCAGATAAATTGACTATAAAAAGACAATTTAAAAATAGAATTTAAAAACTGTCGTTTCGATACTGCGAATGATCTCACTATCGTCTCGATGCACGAGGGACAATTGTTTACGGGTCAAGGAAGTTATATCATTTAAGCCTGTTTTAGAAACTATATTGCAAGATTCGCTTTACTTACTTTCAATTTAGCCTTGTCGAGGCCTTAAGAGGATTGAAATTGATGATGATATATAGAAAATTAAAGGCAACTTTCTATTTAATTTTGCTTTTATTAGTCGTGACGTCAGCGCGAACAATTCGGACATTTTATGAATCGCACCCTAAATTGAAAGAATTCTAACGGACAAACCAAATTCTCCACAATAATTGAGGTGCATTTTGGCTACATGACTAGATTCTGATCATTGGAGCTAATTAACGTTATTAACTATGAATTTCCAGAAACGTCAACGAAAATGCACAATGCTATCAGTAATCATAGATCTAATAAATACGGCCAATGTGAGTTATTATAATTATGCGAGCAATTACATCCCCGTAAAGAGTCGCGTATCCAATTTACTCGATGCGTTTCCCCTAACAGTATAATTTAATGCAACTGGAAACGAAAATTGGAGGAAAATATCGAACGAGTGCATCATCAAAAATGACCGCGATAACATCTTAATACCAGGCTGCTCCGCGTTTCCAGCGCCCGCAAAAATCATTACGCAGAGTCGCGCGCTATCAGACGCCATCTAGAGTGCGGTGGTTTACTGCAGCGTAAAACACTGTGATTTTTAGTACAAACTTTGTTCCAGTCGCTTCATTAAACCGAAAAAATCAGCGCGCGGCCGCCGGCCCATAAATTATATTCAGCTCGCGGTTCTCGGGTGCACACGGAGAGAGACCGTTACGATTTTATTGGCCGCAATTACTTTGCGTAATACACTGGCCGCGACGAGAGGCGCTCGAAAAATTTCCGTATTTTAATTATTATTTTTCGAACGAAGTAGTGCTCTCGTAAAATTTGTGCGCGCCTCTTGACGTCTCGGAGCGTAATAAGTGCACAGTCCCCCGTCTCTTTCTCTCTCTCTCTCCGAAGAAGCTGCCCGCGTAAAAGCTCCGTTACTCGTTTGCTCGCTCGGCGGTGAAAAATGACTGTCTTAAAACGGGCAGAAGTTAGCTTATAAAGGAACGGAAAAAGGAGTGAAGCTTGTAAAAAAAAGACCGCTGATGTACTCGGAATAATTTAGTCAAGTGTAATTTAGTTGGCCGACTTTGGGTACGTACAAGGAGTAAAACTGCAGAGAAAACGAATGAATGAGTCGATAAACAAAAGTGAAAATTAAAGCTTCCTGACATCACAAATATCGTCTACCTTCTCAAATGCAGAGAATATTTGGTATAAGAGAACTTATCAAATAAATACAATAATAGTACCAGTTTTAATAATCGGATTATAAGGCTGGCGAAGAATTGGTCCTGCAAAAGAAGCAAGTTGGGTCAGTCAGCCGCTTTCCGAGTCTAAAGCAGAACAACCTGTAATAACAGTCGATACACACATTTAGCCATCAGAGTTAAAATTACAACCGTTTCCTCCTTCCACGATAAATTCTCCCGGTCCGCGGGCAAAAAACGAATCGAGGGCGAAAAGCGATCGGATAAACGGCGACAGCGGCTGCATTCCCGAGCCGTCAATGCCCGCGCTAATCCACCGAGCGAGCCGCCGCCGCCGCCGCCGCGTTCTTTCTCGGCTCTCTCGCGCCTCTCGTCGGGGAAAATTCAACAACCTGTTGAATATATACGCGCTCGGACAACGGCCGCCCACGTGGTGCGCCGCTCGAGTCTGCAGCCTTGCATAGGCCGCGACGGCTCGTTTCGTAAGAGTGCGGTGGGGGGAGGGGGGAGAAAAAAGCCGAGCGACGAATCCGCGCAACTGGTTTTTCGTCCGCGGGACGATGGAGCGCCGCCGCGTCCGTTTTTCTGCCCCGCTACGGAGAAGAGCTGCCTTTTTAGTTGACGCGGCGACGAAACGGGGTTACGGCGCGGCCGGTCAGTGTGGATGTTGATTTAGGAGCCGAGGCCGAGATTTTCTTGGCCGCGGACGGTGTTTTTCTTAGCTGGAAACGGCTGTTTTCGTGTTCTAATGAGTTTCGAGGGCTTTGGCGGTTTCGAGAAAAAGTTGGCTTGAATAAGATTAAAATAAATAACATTCCCCCGTCGTTTTTTTGCGCGTGCAAATTAACATAAAGTAATTAAAAAATTAATGCGCGGATTTAATTCCGTGGCAAAACCTCTTTCGACGTCGTCTCTCACGACGCGCGCAACGACGAAACTGCAAATTCAGCATCAAAGACCCGACTAAATCAACATCTCGCCACCGGAATCCTCATCCGAGGGCTCGACAAACGCCACCGCAGCCGAGGACGACTCGCGCCGTCTCTGCACGCCGAGGATGAATCTCGATCGAGGCGAGAGCGACGCAAGCAGTTTTGAGCGTCGGCCGTTGGCGTATGCTTATTGAGTAATGAGTCCCCGAGCGGCGAATAATCGCGCCATTAGCGACGACAACGATAACGGGCAAGTGCGCGTAATTGCGGAGTCGGGAAGAAATTCGCGCGGCTGAGCAAAGTCACGGCCGCCTCGAGAGAACGTCTCTGCAGCAGACTGTGGGAGGGTTTCCGGCAGAGTTATTCGGTCGGCAGATCCGTGGAATTTTGACAAATTTTCTATTTATATAATATCTGCTGTGGTAGGAGTTGTATCGTTGTAGCAATATCTACTGTCAGGTATCAGGAAAATAAATAGATTGACGTTATTAACGAGTTCTTTTATAGTTTTTTTATTTATTCGAATGTAAATTGCTTGTTATAAAATGCCACTTATCAAATCTCGCGAGAATGCGTGCATAATTAAGATTATACAATACAAAAATGAAAATGCACCTACATTATCAATAATACACACAAATGTCTCGAAAACACCATTATCCCGAATTCGAATGAAAAGACCGTAAATTAAAAAAAAAAAAAAGCAGCTCTCGAATTCCAAGCACCTAGCGTTATTCCATCGGATACCGATAGCTACCAGTTTTTCGTGCTCCGCCGCGAAAGGCAGCTCGTGGAGACAATGTAGTCCGAGGAGAGGAAAGACAACGAGCGTCTCGGGATCGACGAGAGAACGACGTTCCTCGAGAAGCGCGAATGAGTCGAGCTCCCGCCCGTTTTGGCCGATCCAGGAAGCGCGAGAAAGGCATCTTTTTGTCCGAGCGCGCCTCCCGCTCCGCGCAACTAGGCTGCACGTTATACACCTGCGAAATTCGCGGAAAAACGCCTGCTTAATGGCCCTTTCTTTCCCATTACTTCGCGCGCCGCGGCGGGAAAGAACCGCGACATTGGGAATCGCTCGGCGGAACGACGGCTGCGAGGAAAATCATTTTATAATCCGGAGCGTTTATTAGATCCTTGAGGTGAGAACGCGATGTTGGCCCCGATTCGTTAAATAACTCGGCCTTTTTGTTGTAGAGTTTTTGTCAGTGCGGTTTTACGGCTTCGCAGGAAAAAAGATATTTATTCAGTTTTTAGAATTAATTTCGCTTCCGCGCTCTGCGAATTAAGCTTTAGTCGTTTTCAAATAGATACTTAGAAAGCATACTTAAATTTCTCGAAAAAGCACCTTGTTGTAAACGAATGAGGATTACAATATTCCCAAGTACCTCCGATTCCGCAGAGCTCGAAACGAGAACGACACTCGGCGACACGTCCTTTCCGAACGTCTCACTTTATCCTCGCGCGTCGCTTATATTGCAAGGAGGTTGCAGCTAAAAACGTCGCAAAGTGTTTGCAGCCTCTCGCAGCGCCAGATAACTCGGCGATATCCGCGGAGGAAAGTAACCGGGGGACACACGGCAGAAGTTGGCATCGATACAAGCCGTAAAAGCCCTCGCGAATTGCCCGCCGCGGCAGTAATACGCAGCCGTAAGTTACAGCGCCGTCTGGCAGAATCGCGATGGTCGCGGCGCGCGAATATAAAAATGCCGCTCTCCCGCATCCAGAAGTGCCGAGGCGCACAATAACACACCGTGGAATAAGTGTTGCAGCGCGCGTCGCCCCTCGTAAAACGGAAAGTAGCTCTCTCTCTCTCTCTCCCTTCCCCCCTCTCGCGTTTTCCGCTTTTTATCGGGTCTTCATTAGCTCGCGAGAGAGCCTTCGAGCACGAATTCATTGTCGATCGCTTTTTTCCGCTGTCTGCGCGCGCGCCCGTCGAGTTTTACACGCATTGTTTCGTCCGCCTCGTCTGGCTCGTTTTGTTGTTGAATCGCAGCGCGGCCCGACGCGCGTTAAAAGCGGATTTTTTACTAACGAGCGGAATGTCGGGAGTTTTTGCATTTGCGTGTGGCGCATGAATAAATAACGCCTCGAATCGCATGTTTGTTAATTCCGATTGCATTGGCCGGTGCAGTCGCCGGCTAGGAATTTTATATAAAATAATGGGCCCGAGCAAGCTTTTACTTATTACTAGAGGAAGCTTTGTGATAGTAATTTTCGGAGTTGTTCTAAAAACACGTTATAATTGTAAACAAGAATAAATGGATTTTGAAAAATGTCTGTATGGATGTGTGTGTGTGTGTGTGTGTGTGTGTGTGTGTGTG
>UCOL01000192.1:0-88424 GCA_900474335.1 Ormyrus nitidulus | reverse complement strand
AAGAATTTCAATGTTATGTATGAGAGAAATATTTTTTTATTAAAAGTAGCTTAGTCTAACATAGAAAATATTTAGCGCGCGCGCAGCGCGCTTGGATGGTGCTAGTTAAATAAAATATGTATTAGCCCAAAATTTGTAAGGTAAGACACCTTTTAGATCATGCGGTTCAGTACTGCTTCCGTCAGCTTGATGCTAGTTTATAGATTATTTAATTTACGAGTATTAACATAAGCACTGCACTGAGTACATCAACTCCTTCTCAGCTATAAAGATGATACCTCCGCACTATTACCCTTAATTCTTAAATTTTGTTACCCTTGCATTTGATAAGACTCTCTTCATCGCTTTGCCGCTAGACTTTAAAACAAAATTAACCTACATTCGCAGCAACTCTGTCCCCTTTATTAAATCATTTAACTACTCGGCATTGTTATAAATTCTAAAATCTCTTTCCGTCCTAGCGCTGCATCCCATCATCTTTCGGCTTCGTCTTCGTTCCATTTCCGCAAGATTGTTCCGGACCACCTTAACTACCATTGCACCTTCCTCTACTGCAAGAGCCTCCGTGTTGCGCAGGAAACGGAAAGCTGCGGCGACAGTAATAGCTAATGCTGACTGGTTGTTACGCGGAGAGATCCTTTAAATTACATTTCTGAAGGAACTGATCTAGGAACTCCCTTAATGGCGTGAGTTAAGATAGAAGCCAAAGGATGTCGCTCAAGTCTCTGCGTCTGAATCGTAAATTATAATTCTTAATTTAATTAAAGGCGCAGTGAATAGAGTTACGACCAGTGAAATTGTTGGGGGGTGAAGTATATATTCTCTCTGTATCCACCTTTGATTAGAGCTTTCGCAGTGCCGGAGAGGTTGGAATTCGAAATACCGTAAACACGGAGGACCTTTAAAGTTAGTTACGACTTGGCTTTGATTGGCCTTCGGAACGAAACGCAATACATTGGGCTTTTACTGTTGCCCGGAAGGTAGCTGTACAGAGAGTAGTAGAGGCAGTTCACGAGATAATAGGAATTGGAATAAAAATAAACGAAAGTTCTCAAGACATATTAATTGAATTATTAGTCAAAACGTGTATTTTTATTACTTATCGTTGTGTATTACGTGAAAGAGCAAACATTCTGAAATGTCAATAAATCATTTGGAATTTCATCAAATATAATACGATAAAATATACTTCTTTTATGGTGTCTCCAATGATTTTATTTTTACTTGAAAAGTAGCCGACAATATCTATGTCGTTCATAATGAAAGTTTCACGAGCTATCGCTTTTCGATGACAGCTAAAACTAAATGCATATTGTAGGAGAAAATGTTCGAACAGCCACATGTTGACACGACTGCGGTGCACTTCGTAGTGCGTATATCTTTTGACACGATTTCCGCGATCCAAAACTTGGCCTGGCACAACGACCGCGGAGTGGGAGAACCAACTTCGCAGGCAAAGACCGTGAAGAGTTTCAACTCCACCTTTGTTTCGTAAGGGTAAACTTATTAAAACAGTCGGGACAAAGCTCGGCCTACTCTCTCGTCGGTGTACGAAATAACGCAGTCTGGTACTTAAGCTAATATGTTTGCATCTTGATGGAACGCAAGCCAAGTTTCGGCTCAAAATATATATAATATAAAAATGACTCCGCTTCTCTGGTGCTCTATTTTCGCGACTTATTTTGGTGAAGTTACAGTGGAAAATTTTGTAGCTGGAAGTTAGTCATTTATACTGCTTGAATGGAGAATAAGAAACATTGATAAGTTTAAAATGTTGTCGATTATTTAAATTTGAGGTAGAAAAAAGGAATACAAATATTGGGAAAACAGAATTTTTCCTATTTTTGCAAAATGCGGAAGCTTTAATTTTCCTTGTAATTGCTTGAAGAGTTTACGAGTTCCAATTTCTAACACGCTTTCATTCAATACTCCCTATTCGACCTACATTCTAAGAGCACTTTTCTTGTACGTGTAGTTCGAATTTAGATTTCAACAAAAATTTCGCTTTTCTGCACAAAACTGCCTTTTTGCCCAATTACCAAAGATTCTACAAGGTAAAATTTATTCAGAAAGTTTAATTAAATGCTTATTATCGCATTACCACAGCTAACGATTAAAAATTCTGGGCCTTTTTTTAAGAGTATTAAGTGTTCTGAGAAAGTCTCTTTATCGACCGAATATATAGTTACAAAATAGTGGAAGCTTAGACCAGTGTTGAAACGTACAACAGAAGCGAAGGCTAAGTTTATTAATATCACGTCATAAATAATGTTGTTTCAAAATATTTAGCGATCCAACTTCATTTATTATTTAATTACAAAAAAAAACTTAGTAATTACAATTAATTCATTTAGTAATTACGTGCTGCTCCACTGTTCACTCTGAGCTCGAAAATAGAACACTCGCGGGAGAAAAACTTAAGAGCACAATTTCGCTTATAAAAAAAAGTGCCTCGAAAGCTCGCTTAATTAAATTCCAAAAATCTCGAGGCGGGCGCGAACGTGAAAATAAAATAAAATGAAATAAAAAGCGCGAAAAACTCGTAACCCAAATTAGCACTTGCAGAATAGTAACCTAATATTCCACCCCGGGGGAGTCATAAAACAAGGACATAATGGCGCCTGCGGATAGCTTAGAATTAGAATTATGGCGGCTTAGGAATGCATGGAGTTCCAGGGGAGCGTCACACAGCTATACACAAGCAGCCGGAAGAGAGGGTAGATATAGAGAATTGTTCGTTGTGCATATAAGCGGCTCTCCAAGCCCGAACTTGCGGTCCCACCTCGAGATCGATAGACCGCGCTTGATTTTGCGATGCAGCTTTATATTTATTGGACGGCGCCGGAGTAGTTCGACGGCTGCCTGAATTATCCCGAGAATTGCTGCTGGTAATGAGCTTTGCATGAGAAGCGGCAATTGGCTTCTTTGGGCGCGAAATTTGCGGCGAGTAATAAATAGGATGAATTTTAGTTACTTTACGTAGGTGAGAGGATTCGCGATGTCGTAATTTGCAACCGGAAAGAAAACAACGCCACGAGTGTCGACAACTTATTATTGGGCGAATGATTTGAGATAACGCTTTCGCTGACAGGAGAAATAGACAATGCGGTTTTGCTTTTTCCAAGTTGGTCGTACATACATCACGCTCTTTATTCTGAGATATTATCGCTTTATTGTGCTGCCCGATTTTTGGGTGGCTGAATTTATATCCGGAGAGTGTAATCTACAGCTACGTCCGTGCTTTTATGCTGGGTTGAATGATTCACGATTCGTTTTTGGCTGATTTATTCGTCGCGAAGAAACGACAGGCAATCCTTTATTCAATCTTTTTTTTTTATCAAATTTTTCTCTTCATTTGTTGTTGAAGCGTTGAAAATGAAGCGTTAAAAAGCTTGAAATTTAATTTAGATGCTCTTTCTTTCCTACATTATTATATACTTTGAAATATTCGACAATAAATCAGCTGAAGCTTTGGGAAGGCATTGTTTTAAATAAATTAGGTCGAATTCGATAAAGCGGAAATTGCAGTTTTTATTATGTACATTTTAAGAGAGCATCTAGAATAATCTTCTCGCTTGATGAATAAGAAAAAAACTATTGTAGTAAAAAAATGAAACATTTATTCTGGCATGTGATAGAACATTTAACAAGAATTTATATTTTAAAACGTAAGCAACAATAGAAATTAAATTAAAAGATAATAAAATATATCCATTTATCATACATGTTTTAAATTAATGAAACTGTATTTGGAATTAAATTTTGAGACCATCAAAATTTTTGAAGTTTACGTCAGCTGTACGCATCGCGTTTGTAGTTTGAATTACATGTCACGCTCTTGTGAAAATTATACGTCAGAGCATATAGCTATATGCAATATTAACTGACAGTTTCAAATAAGTTTTCAACATGTTCGAGACCCTTCGAAAAGGACGTAAAATTATTCAAATAAAATCTACTATAAAATTTTCAGTCAAAGCAAGAGTTAACTGCACCAGCTCATATATACATATATATACATATAATACGTTCACCGTCGCTTGTCATCGAGTTCCTAAGTCCCGAATAGCCCCAGTAATCCTCGCTCCTCGTCGCTCGAGGAGCTCCCGGTAACAAGCATAATTTCACGTCAGGAGGCTCAAGCTCAATGGAGCTGTCAATTGACGAGCATTCCGCTACATTTCCAGCGCCGGCCGATAGTCCGCACTTTTCTTGCTCGCGCAGCCGTGAATATCGGCCGGTCTGCATGCAGGCGCTCTCTCTCTGTCTCTCTCTCTTTCTCTCTTCCGCTTAATATACGTGCAACAGTTTTTTCCTCCTACATTCGCGAACTACGTTAAGCGCGTAAATCCTCTCGGAAAGCCGAGAGGTGGACGCGTGCGAAACGTAGATTGGCCCGATAAGCTGATGTGTGTCAGGAAATGAAGTAGGAAGAAGAGATGGGAGATAATACTTGGACAGAAGATAAATTCGGGCGGGCTTTGTTCGATGGGGTGTACGCCTTTGTCTTGTAGCTGATAAGCACTTGCTTTGAGGTATTCTTTGGGAGAAAAGGTGCGTTTATTCTTTTTATAGAATGGCTTCTTTGTTAGGATGGTGAAAATAATTTAGTAAATTTAAGAAAATAATTTCTTATTAAAAAAGTTTGTGTAACTGTAGACTTTTTATTCAAAGAAAGCTGAATATGAAATAAGGGATGTAATCCAAGTTCCAGCATAAAGATAATAAATAGGTTACAATAAAAATATTATCACCCGACGTACTTTTTTCCAGCTATAAAAAATGCAAAAGCTGTAAAAGTTCGCGATCTTTTATGTAGTCTTAAAAAAAAAAGTTTTATCAGTTTAATTTATCCCAGAAGTTTGATTATTTAAGTCGATTCTTCGAAGCGATAATCGCGAAAAAAAAATTAAAACTAAAAATAATGACAATCTTTTTTCGACCTATATTTAACATAAATAATACTTTATAAAGTGTATAAAATCCCTTACGATCAACAGAGAAAAATCCTCGCGGAAAAAAAATAAATATTGAAGCTAATCCTGCCATTTTAAAAGGATTTTCCTGTGGAAGCAATACGAAGACTCCCCAAAGTATTGTTACGGCGAAGAAAATTTTAAATTAAAAATTATACTTTTATTTAAACTTTTACAATTTAGAAACGCTTTCCATCTTGAATAATAAATTTCTCCCACCTACAAAACAACATTGAAAATCGTTATTCATAGACGCATCTGAAACGACGCCTGCAAAAAAAAAAAAAAAAATAATAATATTCTTATGTGCCTTGTTTAAAATATCACCCTGGCCATTCCGAAGAACACTGCAAATCAAATTTCAAACGGAACCGACAAGCGGCGTTCGACCAAACACATCTCCAGGGCTCCGCATAAAATCTTTTTACCACCCAGTAAAAAGAAAATCCAACCGCATTGCAGAAATTCGAAATCCCATCGCCGCGGAGGGATAAAACAAAGGCGGGCAGCATCGTTTCTTCTGTCTCTATATTGCCTCGCTCGATGCACAATGCGCAAAAAGTGGCTTTTACGCCGTAGCTGCAGGGAATTCCGGTTGCGATGCGCAACCCGAGTGGAGGGGGAGTGAGTAAAGCATCTCTCGAGGGCCGCACTCACTTTCACACACTTTAAGGTACTTTAAAGCGGTGGGTAATTAGCGCTGTTAGGGGTGAGACGAGAGTCTAAGTGTTGCATGATTAATAGGATTTCTAGGGAGTCTGGTGCCGGACAAACGGGGATTGTTATTTGGTTGATATTTAGGAGATTTTTTTTATTAAAAGGAGTTTCCTTGGCTTTTTGATGCTGCCTTTGTTAATGATTAATGGTGTTCGGGGAATTAATTTTCCTTTTTTCTGATTTGGGTTTGAGTGCCTTTTTTGAAAAGGGTCAGTAGCTTTCAATTTATCTTACTTTGGTATAAGAAAATTTTCATTTATATGTAAATACGGGGTTATTAAATATCTTTTTATAAGGTCAGAAACGAAAAAAAACGCCCGCAAAGGCTTTTCAATAATTTTCATTTTTAACATTTCTACCTCTATAAGAATTTATGGATAAAAATATTAATAAAAAAAAACTGAATATTTATTCATGAAAAATTGTTAAATTTGCTAACAAAAATTATTAAGAATTTTATTTTAATATTCAATTTTACAACTATATATTATCTACGATTTTAAATCCAAAACTTGATATATCAAGCTGGTTGAAAGCTGCAGTTAATAGTCCGTAAATTTGTCGAAAGTCAGTTACAGCACGCTATATCGACATTCGGTGCGGTTTCGATACTTTTTCAACTGTCAGATACATGAACACCATTGCACAGTTGTGCGTTACAAAGGATTTTAACAAAATCGTTGACGTATTATACAATAAGTTAAAAAATGACCCAACGCTTAAAATAGACTTCGAAACTTTCATTTTCGAAACCTCTCTGCTCTTCTTTGCCAACTCGATGCGGTGCACAAAAACTTCAAACACTAATGAGGGTCTTGAATTATCAAACAAAAAAAATTCCCCTTTGATCCCGATTCCCGCTTGCTAAACATGCTTCGTTCAGCGTTCTCCTCGGGGGGAGACAAAAAAAACGAAGACACATCGATCGACGTAAAAAAAGCGAGACGATAAAGCACACAGAACTCAATATATATCGAGGGTGGGAGAAAGCAGCGGGTCAAGGCCGAACGCGGTTGAAAAATCGGAACGCTTTTCCAATTCGGAGCAGCTCGAGAAGTTTAATTTCTCCTCCCCCGGCACGTGACTGCTCAATCGTCCGCCGGAACTCTTTTTACGGATATATCGATTATTGCCTCCGCCGGCTTTGAATCCGGCCGCAATCTTTAGGGTAAGTAGATGAAGTGTTCGCCGAGGAGGAGACTTGAGAAGGAAAGTTTTGACGTGCAATCGATTGACGTCGCTCGCGAGTTTCGGCTGGTTTGTGTGCCTGCGCTAATTAGAAGGCGGGTATTTTGTATTATCTACTTGTGAACTTCAATCTAACGTGAAATCAAGTGAGGTTTAAGTTTGGGAATAGGCTTATGTGTGTCTTTATAAGTGGGGATTGAAAACTTGTTATTGCATGATTATAATAAAGAAGAGAACATCGATTTTGGATAAATCAGGTATTCGTCAAAAATGAAATTGAATGAATCAAAGCAATAATTACAAAGCGTATAAAATTTTAAAGCGGAAATAATCAAGTTAAGATACAAGTTTTTTGCAATTTTTAATTCCTTCAAATAAATTATCCAAAATTAACAAACTTTCATAATTTATTCTAATCAGCGCAGTTGTTACATATCGACAACCCATTAAGAGCAAACTCCTAATCCTCAAACTTTCAAACCCGCACTCCAGTCTCGAAAGTGCCTCGTCGATCTCGAAATTCCGCGCGGCTCATCCTCCCGCCAGAATTTCCAAGCCGTCCACGTCCCAAAAACCCAGCATACCTAAATTCAGCGCCAACGAGCGCCGAGCATCCTCTCTCGCACATTAAAGATTAAAGCGCGGATAGAAGGCCCATCCGGCCGGAATAAAAGTACATCAACGGCGACGCCAACGCGGCGGGGGGGATCAACGACCTCCGCGCGTCTCTCGGGCGAATACCAAATAAGCCGGCCAAGGCGCTAGATTTTCACGATCGGCGCCGCGGCGTTCGCCGTTCCTCGAAAGGTTAAGGTGGAGGAGGCCCCGGAGCGAGGTTTTCGCGCTCGAGGCAGCCGGCCAAGTGGATATTAGTGGCCCGAAACGGCCGCCCGGCCGAAAATGGAAGCAGCGTATTTCAGGAAGCTCGTCGGGGCATATACACGGTTGGCTGGATTTTTGGCTAGGGGATGCTGAGTGCGAAAGAGTCTGGGGAATTCGGTTAATTGGATTGCTTATCGCGTTTTGCTGTTCTTCTGCTTACGTAAATGGAGAGAGTTAAAAGGATGGCAATGATATTTTAATAAATAAAAAATCGAGATAATTTAGCGTGATACTTTTTGTAGAAATAAAAAAGATAAACGAAGAAATGATGTATTGTAGCATAAATCAAGAATTAGATTCAAATATTACGAATTGCTTTACATCCTGATGAAAGGCGGTGCAATTTAATTAACAGCACAGCCAAACAATTACAATTTCTAATCGCGAATACATAAACGAGACAATACTATAGTTATGATAAACGGACATGTCCTAGTATTAATACTGCAGTTAATACATTCGATCGTTCAATCATGGGACGAAAATTGGTTGATTGGCAAATCTAATTTCAACATCTAATTTAGCTTGATTTCCTACGACATGTTTTACTTCGATGGAAATCAAATTAATTTAGCACATGAATATGCGACGTGGAAGCCCTACAAAATTGAGCTATAACGAATATTTATCGTTTTCGTATAATAAAGAGGCTAAAATATTAGTCAATAAATTGAGTAAAAGCGATATTAATTACCTTAAAAAATTTGACCCAATTGCTATATTAGATTTTAGTAGCGTTTTAATTTTTTGTTATCATTTACTATATTTCCTGCTGTGCATTGAAAATACGAATCGATTTCTATTAAATCAGCCGTAATTCGAATACTCCCAGTCTTCTTCAATCTACAAATTCTTCCGCCTCTAATCCAAAAGATTTCCATCGCCGTAACTTTATCGCGGATATAAAATATCTATCCAAAAAGCCTCCGACGCCCGTCATATTCACTTTCCCATAATTTTTTTCGACCGTCTAACCGGCACACGTGAGCTCTTCCCCACGATCGCGCAATCGCGCTTCAATCATCCTGCTCTATACTCTACATTCCCCTCTCCCTGTAACGATGCAAAAGAACCCCACGATCGTAACCGTCGCGTGCGAGAGCAGCTAACGGCAGCTTCTACGTCGGTGTGCGACGTCGCGATCAATCACCGACGGTCGAACGCCGCGGAACAGGTTTCTCCAGAAGAAGACGGAAAGTGTGATTGATTATGAAGTCGGCCGCTGCCTTCTTTCTCCGAACGGCGCCGCTGATGATGCCGCGGTTACGTCATTCGCGAGAAATCAGTCACCTGTTCCTATATATCTGTCTGGGTTTGTCTTTTAAAGTTGAAAGAATCGGTAGGATGTTTTGAATTGGTGTTGGGTTGTAGTGGTGTTTGATCGAAGGCCTGATATCGCGAGGTTCATTTTATTGAAATTCAATCTAGGAGATAAGAATGCAGTCATAACGTGCATAATATTATTTGTATATATATGTTCAGTCGTTACGCGAAGGAAGTTGGCCGAGTTCCGTAGCAGGATAAATACCTGGCATTTGTCTTAAAAATTATGATTGCATTCGAAAAGTTCAATGAACTTATTGATCTTCCAAGAATTCTTGCAAGCCTTTCATTTCTGACGTTATTTCCTTTCATTCTTATTATGTAAGAGGTTAAATGTACCGTAAACGGACCATTGACAAATGACACCGTTAAAAACGTTGCGAACCGCTAAAAAAGAAACAATGCAGAAACGCCTCAATATCTCGCCTTCATTAACATAATGTCCGAAAATTAACATAAAAAAATCGATACGTCCTCGAGACAGTCCTGCATAATAACCCACTCACCAGAAAATCCTAACGATCCGTAATTCGGCGGCATTTCATTACAACCCTCCTCGCGTGCATCCCTAATCTCGTCAAAAACGAGGAAACAAAGCGGCGGCGTCGAACCCCGCCACTCTCATTATCAGCTCGCGGCTCGTCTCGTCGTCGCGAGCTTTTCACCCGCGCCGCGCGCGGCTCATTAGATAATGCCGCGAATTCCTGTTGCCCTCCCCTCGTCTCTTTTTACGCCCGGCGGAAAGTCCCCCGGGCGGAGTGCACAGTTCGCGCTGCTGACTCACGGCGCAATGATTCAGTCCGCGAGGCGGCGAAGAATTTCTGCGCGCGCGCGCGACCTAGTGCCGGTTTTTGTCGTCCGCGAGCTGCGCGTTCGGGCGTATACTATGTACAGGTGGATTGCTGTTTGGATTACTATTTTTAAGCTGCCGCCCCTTTGCGGCATCGAGTTGTAATCGATCGCCGACGGCGCGAGAAGCGGAGGATGAGGATGTAGAGGCGGATTTTAATTGATGCAGGAATCTGATGGAGTATAATTATTGCGGCGATCGGCGTTTGAAATTTTTTGCTCGCGTGGACGAGCGAGAGGAAGTTTTAATTTTGTTAGAGGTGCTGGTTAATTAGATAAGAGAATTGTTTGAGCTCTTAACTCATTATTTAAATGGTGGAAAGGTAAGTTTTTAATTTAATAACGTCTTTTT
The DNA here is from genome assembly GCA_900474335.1 of Ormyrus nitidulus. Lineage (NCBI taxonomy): Eukaryota > Metazoa > Arthropoda > Insecta > Hymenoptera > Ormyridae > Ormyrus > Ormyrus nitidulus. Next base: position 78,137 of record UCOL01000192.1, on the reverse strand, counting down.
TCAAACTTTGTCATTCATTTTCTTATGCGTGCACTTTTACCGTCCTTGTTTGAAAAACTGTAAGTCGTTATAATGAAAAATAAATAAGTTTGTACCTATATAGATATATAGCTCTTACTTTGTTCATTATATCTTCTCCGTAATACCATTAATTCTCATTTAGGTTTATAGTACTCGAAGCGAAGAATTTCCTGCTTTTAGTACACATATATGTACAATAAAATTTATTCAGTGCGTGCGATGCGTATCATAAATTTCAACTAAAATCTATAATAACATATGATATTAGAATGAAATACAGGTAGACATAATCGTTAAATTTACGAAGCGTGTCATCAGAAGCTCTATGTAAATAAAAAAAGATAAATCTTTCTTTTTTCATTTCCAAATAAAAAATCTAATATATCAACAGTCAGATTTCTGATGATTCTTTACTCAGCTAATATTTACGATAAACATTAAAAGTGCACAATACCATTTTCGCAACCATCGCAAAATGTCACCTTTTCCTTACTCCCGACAACGAACCCGAATGAATTGCACAATCTCAATCATCGACCCTCGATTAATAATACATCCTAATGAAAAAAGGGCCGAACGGACGTCAGCGTTTTTCCTGTAATTTATTCAGCGTGCAAACTCATCGAGGAGCTCCGCAGGCAGGAAAAGGGTCCCCGGCAGATGCCGGCGAAGATATAGGCTCGATATCGCCGCTGCATTTTGCCGGCGCGACGCTCGACCTTGTATCAGCTGTCATTTAATGAAGCCCCTGACGCGCAGATAACGTCGGGCTCTATGCTAGGCCTGCTGATACCGTTCGAAATTAAAATAGAATTCAGCGCTGAGTTATTTATAGCCCTTTGTTTATTTCTGTCGCAGTGGCTTTTCAGAGATTATGATTATAACCGCTTTACAAGTCTTTCGTGTGCAGAAAAGTTTACAGCGAGATAACTTTCTGAGCGATGTCCCGCTTGTAATGTAACGAATTGTATACGTCGTGCAACGCAGAAAGAATATTAATTAACAAAAATATTTCGTAGATATTAAATTATTTTTTTAATTTTGTAACAATGAGAGTGTAGAACGACAAAAACTTTTGAAATGAAAAGATAATGTTATTTATAGAAATTTAATGCGAATAAATAGATTTAATAAAACAAAAATTATTTTCTGTAACAAGTGATTCAGAGAGTTTGTGCGTCAAGTTTCTACTAAGCATCCAGTTTGCACCACGTTTGAAACTTTAAATTATAATAGCGTAGCTCCCCCACATTTTATAAGTGAGTTAAATTATTGTCACGCGATGATAATATCGCTATCGCGTAGTTTTTGATATGCCATATAAATACACGTTCGCACAGTGAATTTTAAAATAGCAGTCGGTATATGATACTCGTTGCAAATATTACTAAGTTTATTGTTCTTCATTTGCATAAAAGAAAATTCAATTTTAAAGTATAAAATTAATAAACTCTGGGTTAATAAATAAATAAATAAATAAAATATTTAAAAATTTTATTTTCACAATAACGTTAAATTACGCTGTTGTTATACAAACTTTCAATAAATATTTTTATAATCAAAGTCAACTCTGCTTGTTTTGTTTTGGGACCTCAAGATAAATTACTTACTAGATAAACAAGTCTGACAGATTCACTGCTATTTAAGACTCCCCAAACGAAAGAGATTCTAAAAAAAAGACTATACCTTCGCCAAAAGAAGCGTCGAGCAGAGAGAAAGCACAAGCATTTGCGCGGATATTAAGACATCTGCCTCGATGGGACGCAGAAAGGAGACACAGCCGAAAGACGCGGGTTTTATTTTAGCGTCGGAGCGATGCTCTCTCGCGCCGCTGAATATTTATACATCACAAACGTATGTGCATGCAGCAGTCAGGAAGAAGGCACTGCCAAACCGATCGACCATGTGGGCAAAGCAGAGAAGACAGAGGAAAAAGGACGAATTTCTATCGATTTTTCGGCTGCTTCTCGGCGCAGCGCGTAGCTCTCTCGACGTTTTATTGCTTATCGCGAAAAAAAAGTGGAGCGCGCGCTTTTATTCCGACAAAACGAAAAACAAACGAGCGACCCGGAATAAAAGTGTAAAAGGCAAGTTACTACTTTGTCGGTGCGCAATGCATGCATATAAGAACTAATTTCTTTTTTTTTCTTTTTTTTTATCATTTTTTGGTTCATTTCGAAGCTGCAGGTGTACAAATATATTGGATGTCAATGTTAATTTTGAATAACGCGTACAAAATCAAATTAACAGTTAGTAATTAATAATATATCAAAATGTTGATAAAGAATGTTTATTTAATTCTGTTAAGTTTTTTTCATACTAAAAAATTATAAATTAATAAAATACTGGTACAGTAAAAATAATATACTTTTACTGTAAGAATTGAAAGCCTTTTATTTATCGGTGACTGGAATAATGATAAGTTTTCTATTTTAAGATTATCACGTTCTTATTAGTCCATTATTAAAATTAATCAGAATAGGTGACTATTGCATAATGAACAATATTTTTTTTATTAATAACTTATCTTCTAAAACAATCATTATTATCATATTAGAATTTCTTGTAATACTTACGAGCATTTCTACCCATAATAAACCTTCACACAGTTTATTGGTAGAAAAATATTCATCTCCTTTACTATATTACGCAATTTATTTGTTTAATTATTCCTTCAAACTCATTTTAGTGCAATCAAGACAGTAAAATGCACCGAAAAATTTATGATCACTTTCAAATTTTGACTATCGAGACTTGCCATGATGTTATATTTAAAAGAGAGGGGATAGTTTGCTTGGGATACAAATTCTTATTGCAATATTGCGCTTTCCAAAATAGCCATCTGCATTTAGCAAAGCAAAATTTATACAAACTTCGTATTTCACTTTAGATGAAATTGGCCACTTATTGATAGATTCAGTAGGATTTTATTGGAAATTATTGAAGGAGGATTTATTATGTTATTTCTTCAAAGAGAAGAAGCCTTACTCGCTAAGAGATCCTAATGATGATATGATAATAAGAGAAGCTGCAAGTCAAGAAGTCGCTGCTGGAATTTTTATTTTACACTTGGAGGATCAATGTTATCAATAATAGCAGTCGGCCTTGAAATAGCTTTAATAGATAAAAAGAAGTCTGTCCAGTCTTTGAACAATAGATTAATCAGATAAAACCTCTTCAGAACACAGTTTTTTTTATTCAAAATACATATTTGTAATATGTTTCTGTCTATAACGTGAAAATATGTCCTTTGCAACTTCCTTCTAAGTCAAATCCAAAATTCAATTTAAAACGTAAAACCTATAAATTAAAATAAAGTAACAAATAGTTTATTTCGAAACATAATGGGAATTACTAATCTCGGATTCCCTTGTTTTTCTCGGCGAATATTCTTTTCCGTCACCTCTGTTTTTTAGTCCCCCTATTGGGAAATCGCACACAGACCAAAAATAACAAATTATCTTCAGTCGGCTTAGCCTTTTAAGTGACCGAGATTACAGGATTCAGTTTCCATGGTCTAGCGACACAATTAATAAGCTGATAAAAGGCAGTCGATCGCGTGAGCTGCACGAGAAAAAGCAAGATGGACAAGTCTGCGAGCTTCCCGAAATTTTTCCATTGTCGGTCCGAATACAACGACTTGGTCATGTGAGTAGTCGAGCAGCAATTGTGACGTTAGAGTGGAATAGAACAATTAGAACAATTTGAATTTAAGTAAAATTTCCGCTTTTTGTTGACGTCGGCTCAAACTGTTTGAGAATGCATTATAATGGGTTTAAGAAAATCAAGAATTCGGTTTATGTTTACATTAATTTTGGCTTATCGGTCAAAGATAATTATCATTTATATTGTTTAATTTAATTTTTTATCGAAATAAAGTACACTTAGCTGTCATAAAATAATGATGTTATCTATAATATTGTTCTTGAAGTTATTCTCCGTTACATTTATTTGATTAGAGGGCATTGCATAACCCGATTAAGTATCTACTTTTGTATATTTATAAAACGTAAACGTGCTCTCTTCCTCGTACATTTTCTATTTACTTGAATATGGTTCGTAAAAACATTGCTCATTATTCAGAAAAACCGATAGAAGCTTTGCATATGTAAATTTTCAATTAAATACAACGTATCTGAATAATAAAACCGCGTCATACTGCATTACGAATTAATAAATACAGACTGCTGGCTCAATAAAGCTACATGAGCAAATAGAAAAAACGGCTCTGAACGTAGCGTTTTAATCCGCCAGGCCGCGAACGAGCTCGACATACACCGAGCGCAGAGGGCGAAAACTCGCTTCGAAACAATGAAATTTCAATTGTGCACTTGGCTTTCTTCGCGGCAAGGATGAAGGCTTTACGCGGAAGATGATAAAAAAACGAGCGACGCGCCTAAAACTCGAGTCGCAAAACCTCTCGCCAATTTACTTTCCCGCTAATTTGTCGGAACGAGAGAATTCGAGGCGCGTGCGGAACCGCGGCCGTTTTCAGTTTTTCTCGCGCTCCGTCCGTTCTGGTTTATGGAATGCGCGGGTTCTGCAAGCGCGGAAAAGCTCGGGGATTTTTTTACTATTGGCAGTGCTTGTAGCTTCGGCTTTGGTGCTTTGGAACAGTGGATATTGGTATTCGCTAGATCAAATACTGAAATATTGAATCTGCAAAAGACAATAGCGAGGAATGATGAAAATTTTTATACCAAAGTGCGTTGATATTTGTGTGATAAAATTGTAATATTAGTTTTGTAAATTTGTTATTGAATTCTTCTTAATTAGGTGATGTAAATACATTAGTTATAGATAAAAGTATCAATAAAAAGTATTAGTTCGTAAATGCAATTTATATGTTAAACATTTTTTTCGGATTCTTTTCTATCGCTTAAATTGTGTAAGAGCGGTGTTTGGCTCAGGCGGCAAGGATCTTGCCTCCCAAGACAAAAGTATGCTTAAAGACCTATACATATTAAGGTAGCGTAGCCACTTCATAAGCCGGTAATCAATCCATAAGTATATTTGTTGCTAATTTGTTACGCCGTACCCGATTTTGTTGCTCCAACCGTTTTCGAGAAATAATGGATACGCTAACTTAGTATTAAGCTAGCGTAAGCCACTCTCTCTATCTCTGACCTTATAAAGATATCAATACGAGACCGGTGTCATAATTTATTGCTAATTTGTATCTCGAAAAGCCCACTGGTTTTTAATTTGTTTCTCTAGTCTAGCAAGATTCCGAGAAACGTGGCCCGGACGAGCTTAAAACTTAATTAAGCTAGCCAAGCCACCTCTGTAACTCCGGCCCTAATTATTGTTTCTGCATAAATTCAACGGCGTATTTTGTTGCTAATTTGTTGCCTCAAAAAGGCTATTGGTTTTGAATTTGTTGCTCCACCCGACTCCCCTAAAATAATTTTTAATTTTATTTACCAATTCACTACTTGCACACAGCCTTAAACAATGCAATTAAAATCCGTTCTATTATAACATTGAAGAAATCAAAATTTTCCAATTTTTCAAGCATTTCATCCGAAAAAACGAAGGTACGAAATTCACCGCAACTCGTGCAGCAACATCATAAAAACCGATTTCACGCCAGAAAAACAAATGAAAAAGGCGAGCCTGGCACCGTTGCGGATCGAATGACCGGCACGTGGAGGAACTGGATTCTCTCTCTGGGCTTCTCCCGAACTAGCAAGAGTGCGTTGGCACCCGCGTACCTACAATACACAAAAATAACCGAGCGCTCGCCAAAAATTTTTCGCGGCAAGCTTGTAAGCTGAGCCCGGTAATAGAGGATCCGTTGTAATTTTAACACTGACTCAAAAGTGCGAAACCGTTTTCTTCCACGTAAATCTAACTTTAAGCCGCGGCCGGGATTTCAGGTTTTAGGATTTTTATCGGAGAGATTACGTGGCGCTGAGACTCTGAGGTAAAATCTTAGAAAAGACTAATCTGTGAAAGAAATAAAAAGGAATTAGCAATTAATTAAATCTTGCTTAAATTTGCATTCGTATAATTAACGGATGAGTCACGAAAATTTTTCTCTTCATATAAAATGTTAATGCAATTGTCACTACAGTAAAAAAATTATGTATTGCTTACATAAGAATTAAACTCATCATTATGTAATGCGCAAAGAATTCGTGCATACAATGTAATGCCATTTTTTATTTGTACGAAAAAAAGCACCGTCCAAACAAAAAAAAAATAATAAAAAATACGGCATACGCACTCGACGAGATAAAATTTTTCGTGAAACTTTACAGTTTATTCGGGGAGCGACAAAAACCGGATGTTTAATGAAACCCTCATTGTTATTCGTTGCAGTGCCGTTTCGAATCACGGAGTGCGAGACAGCCAAACCGCGGCCAAAAATGGGCGACGCAGTCATTTGCGAAGGAAAAACTCGCGCCAGGCTGCCAAAAATTTACGTAAATGTTGGGGATCAGCCTCCCACTTAAGCTGCGCTTAAATGTGCTTCGGAGCTCGTACCGAAAATCGTTAGTTTTCTTTATCTTTCTTTTTATATAATGTATAAAGCTGGCAAATAGTGCAGGCAGGAAGCTAAAAATGTAAAACAAAATCAGAACGCACAAAATAAAAAAGACTAGCGCCTTTAATGACAGAAATAGAAAAGATTTGCAGAATAGGGGAAAATCTTATCGCTAAAAAAATTAATTTAAGATTAAAATATTTTTGTTTTGCAATTTTTTTGTGATAAAATGTTCTACATATTACGCTTCAAACTCATTGAATTAAGTCAGAAACTAAGATAATACTGTAATACAAATTAAGGAGTTCGTTAATAAATTGTCAATTCGATTCCACAATCTGGTAGCCCACAAATGGCATTAGTCGAGAAGAGGAGAGGTACAAATCTAATTTGGTGCGACGGAAAGTGCATCCTTCAAATTTATTAAGTCGAACCTGCAATATTACAGAGGCTTTTGGGTTAGAGAGGCTAATTATTTGATAACGACTCATCAAGACTTTCAATTATTACTCTGAGTTATAGGACGTTGGTTCGAAATTAGTCAGAATCACGAGAATAGGAAATAATCCAGACGATATCGATTAAGTAACTAGAAAGAAAGTATTAAACAAGATTAAACGATGTCGAATTATGAAAACTCTTATTATTTAATTATGAAATTATAATCATGTCAAGCTCAAATATTCAGATTAATAATCCAGTGGCACGTTAGTGCCGCGGAGACGAGTTTGAGTAAAAATTGACTTCGTTTTTTACCAAATACATTTACTAAATTGAAATTAAAGTACAAAAGCAAATAATTATTTACGAACTGCTCAATTTGTTGATTGGATGTATAATTGGTCTGACAATGACGGAGAGATCATTTTTCATCAAACAAATTGGTATATAATTGAATTTCTCCCTCGCTCTCTTACTGCATATTTTTCTGGTCATTCACAAAACTGTCACATATTTTGCTTCAAATTGTAGTTCGAACAGCGTTCTTCGTCGACACCATTCAAAAATTTATTTCGACGGTTTTTGCCTTTTTCCATCAGGGTTACACGCAATTTCAAGAAAATGTAGGCATCGTTTTAAATAAACGTGTGACCCAATTTTCTAAATTTTTCTAAAGTGTTCTAAAAAGCGTGGCACCATCAGTCAAATAATATTTTATTATTTTCTAAAAAATTTACATTATGAAAATAATTGAATGATAATTTAAATTAAAAATTATACTCTTGCTTATTATACGTTAATTTTATCGTCTACTAGTAAAAGATTTCTGGATTACCAGGTAAGTTGATTCAGCGTTCATAATTCAACGCATCTATACCTAGAACAGTAGTAACATGAGCACGGAATAGCTGGAGGTTTCAAGCAATTATTTTCCGTATTAAACATAAATTATACTTTCTTAAATGAGATTACTCACATCTAAAAGTTTGCAGCTATTTAAATTTAATACTTTAAATATTGCATCGCAGTTCAAAAGAAAAAACTTTACGACGGTAAAGAAAAAATACTCATAAAAATCGCATTTACATTTGATATTGATTAGTAACATAGGCAAGTTTCCTTCATTGTCAACTATGGTTGTTCGACTAGTTCGTTCAATTTGATATTTTTCTACTGTGAAAATCTCGTTTGTTTGAGAGGTCACGTCGACTAATATTGCCAAAAACTCTCGACTTCAATTATTGTTGCTATAGTAGGTCAAGCTGTTTTCATGTTAAATTTTCGAAATCATATATTGACATTGTTAACATTTATTATGAAACCAATTTTTTTTTTCTGCTTTCCGCCGATAAAAAATGTGGTTCATTATTTATATCTTCTTTTTTCATTCGTCTGGTTTTTTTTATCCGTGTTGCATATATACTTCTTTTTTAAGATGAGGTGACGATCATTTTATCAAACTTATACAAAACCCTAAGACAGCACCGAAAAAAAACCGTTCTCAAACAACAAAGAACATAAATTCAGGCGCGCCTTTAGCAGCGCGTCACTTCCACCGTCGAAGGTGCACCGCATCGAGCGGGGCGGGGGGGAGGAGGAGGAGGGGGCCAAGTCCCGGCGAAAACTACACGTGCGGCGCTGCTCGGGTCATCGGCTCGGCTGCATTCTCTGGCTGATCCGCGCGTGTTGCGCATCGCGCGGGGAGATCGAGCCGTGAGAAAGCCGACTGGAGGGGGGACTGCCGTTCTCGTTATCGCGCAAGCGCGATTGTTAACAGACCTGGGGGGCCTAATTAATCGGCAGAAATACCCCGTTAATGTGCATGCATGACGAGGGAGGAGGGAGGGAATTGGTGTTGCTTTCTTTGAGCCGATTTTGATAACAGGTTTAGGGCTAAATGAGATCTGTATAGGTATGTTTGTTGGGAGCGTTGCAGTTTTGTGCGTCAATATTATGTAAGTTGCGTGGAGCGAAATTCGAGCTGCAGGGAACGAAGAGACGCAATAAGTAAGTTTTCAGAGGAATATAGTCTTTATTCTAGGAAATGCGACACTCCGTCTGTTGCAAAGAAGAATTTATGCACGAATTTACATGTAAACGTTGAACTTTATAATGAATAAATTTTTACAAAATTTGTGTGCTCCATTTTTAGTTTTGTCTCCAAGGGAAGTAAAATATTTAGTTCAGTCTAGAAGAATTTGTCGCGGATAATTAAAATTGTAGCTTTTGCCAAGGTCCAACTTGCACCGAATTTTCTGAGTATTATTTCGTTTTCATTAAAATTTATATTAAAACTGAAATTTATTATTCACGTATTTTTAAAGCAAAATTTGAGCATTTACGCGCACATTCCGCGGCCGTCCTTTAACCAGGACGAATAAATTTTTGAAGCGACTTTTTAGCGAACCATTGAGATGTCATAAATTCTAAAGTTATCTTTCTCTGTATATTTTAAACGAAAATTCACCGGCTTTTCCGTATTTTTAAATAATTTTTCAATGCATCTCCAAGTAGCGTTTATGGAGGTGTGCTCTTTGTTTAAAACGCAAACCGTGTTCGAGCAATCCTAAAATATCACACCGCAAACGCAAAAGATTTACAAACGATCATTTAAAAGTCCACCGTTTACGAGAAAAATTATAAATATCTGCGTATGCGCAATCTTATAATGTAATCTTCCTAACTTCGTAAACACAAAGCAATAATTTTCTCTTCTAGACAAGCGTCGACGTCTCAATCTACGTTCCATTTAACCTCAAAAATACTCTCCCTAAATCATCCGCGGCTCTCAAAAAAGAGGCCTCCCAACACATTATCGTCCTCTCCTCATAAAACCAATTGCCGCACTCGGCCACACAGACTCGCCACTCGATTAGCCAAACTCACTTATCCTCTCTCTCTCGCTCTCTCTCTCTCCGTTCCCGTCCCGCGTCGAGCTGCCTTGTCGCTGGTAGATTCGCCGCTCTCTCGTACAAATGCGCCACCCTTCGCGTGCAGCTGCACCGAGGAGAAAGAAAAGCGGGCCGACGGGAGGCGGAAGGGAGAGCGGCTGCTTTCTGACGCTGCGCAGTTTCTCGATGCGAGGACGGATCGAGCGTGTTTTTTGGCGTGACCGCACGGGATTATTGTTTATCGACGGTGCACATCGATGCGTGGGACGATCGTGGCGAGTTTTGGACGACGGATAAGTGAGACTCGAAATGTAAAGTGGTTATTGGCAAGCTACTCTTATTTTGCGGCGGAGGCAAGCTGATTTTATCGCGTCAAGTGCGAGTTTAGCTCGAGGTTTAGCTCGGATTTTTTAATGCTTGAAACTCGTTTTCGAATTATACTTTTTCATTGCAAAATGTGTGCTGGGCTCGTGTTTTTGAATGGTAACGTGACTTTGAGCGAAAATGTATTCCTTGTATTTGAATAGCCCCATAAACATATATAGAGAATAAAATAAAGCGATTTTACGACATTCGAATGGAGACCTAATATGAATGAAAGTAAAATCATTCGACATTTTTCCTTACTTTTATTTCTTTTTTCCCATTGCCGAGATACAAAACCGTCCTTACGTAATAAAATAAGCTCCACGAGCACTTATAAATGTTGGTTCAAGTTTTTTGCGCGCTTTTCTTAACGAGAGTTAAATATCCTGCATTCGCGCGAAATTCTGCAGACGTTATTCTGTTTACCATTTAGCCATCGATGCGTAGCATTAAAAATACTTTGACAATCGCGGCATCGTTGTTTCGCAATTGTGCTTCTCTCCATTATTAATCTCATTAAGAGCGTATTATACACGTCCTTAACGAAATGTTATTTCACTGAGGACGTAAACGAGCACTTCCAATCGGATTTATATACGCTGAATAAATATCGTGTGCCCACTTATTATAAAAAGAGTTATAACTCTTTCCATTACTGCGATTTATACTGGCAATTTCATGAGAAATCGCTTCGATTATCATAAACAGAACGATATTGCAGTCTCGTAGAAAAGGAGGTCATGCATTTCCTTTTCTATTCTGCCAACAAAAACAGTGGGGTGTATTTTCAGAAATAAGTGACAATCAAATTTAGGGGCTTTAAAATTTCAATCAATATGTAAAAATTATTATAATCGCTCAACTTTAACTAAAACTCCAACTCAAATACTGTCCGCAGGTTTTTTTTTTATTGTCCATCGTTTTGATTCCATTGGGCCTCTTGATTCTCAAGGATATTTATGCGACATGTGACTGGCGTTGCTGCGGGCTCTGACGATTCTTTTATATAATTTGAATATTTTTCTTGAGAAGGGTTCCAGTGGGACCGAGACGTTGGACAATGTACTAAAACTATACTGACAGTACATCATCGTCGGCGTTTGAAATTCCAGCTGCAAAAGTGTACTTCAAAAGTGTGTAAATTTAATACCTCTTATTATTGCAGTCGCCTGCCATTCTAAAACAGCTTTAATTGCCTCTCCACGAGCGGTTAACCAGAACGATAAACCCACAACTCCCACATTTATTAAACAAACTATTTACCCAGGCCCGAAAAACTATAAATAGAAATAAAACGCAGGGAGAGCGAATCGCCCAATTCCCCCGGCATAAACTCTCCGCTTATTTTCTCTGGCAAAGCAAGCAATTCTCTCTACGCGCTCTTAATATTTTCAAATCCCGCTTTCTCTCTCTCTCTCTCTCTCTCTCTCTCTCGCCATTATCGAGACTCGCTATTTTTTCGCAGTTCCGCTGCGCCGGGAATCCTGGCATCTGCGCTATTCTAAATTAGCGTGGAAAGACGTCGCGACGCCTCGGCCGCTTCTGTCTCGCCGCGGAGCTCCGAGATTCGGAAAAGCGATACAAGACAGACGACGACGGCGGCTTGGCGAGGCTCCGGGTACTTCGAGTGGACGGATTTGATTGAACAGTCCCCCCGGCTGAATTATTTGCGGTTTAACGATAGCGGTAAACACTGCAGCCGGCGGAGGCGATGTGTTTATTTTTGTTTCTTGGCGCGGGGAAGGTGCTGGATAAATAGGAGGTGGAGAGGTAATTATTCAAAGAGTCCGGGTGGGAATGGTGACGGCGCGTTTTGATTTGTGGATTTGAAGGAAATGAATGTTGAATCGAAGATTTTGGGAGACGGATGGGACAATAAATGTTTCTTGAGAAAATTAACGATTGGCGTAAAGGAGACGTAACACAATTACGGGCTATTAAGATAAACTGGTTTAGCGTGACTTTAAATAATGCTCTCTTAATTAAACTAAAATTCTTTTACGCTCCGATGCACAATTTTGAAACGAAATTTGTACAAATACAGTTGGATAAACTCTTGAATAAAATATTTGATAACATACACCGTGAAACATTTACAGCGCTGCTATAAAAAATTTGCTTAATTCTGCATCTCAATGAAATTGGTGCACAAAAAATAATAGAAAAAAGAGAACGCCAAGAATCCGAACACCCCAATTGCATCTTCCAGCGATTCGAAATTCCAAAAAGTAAAGTCACGCGAATCGCTCCTCGGCCGACAGACAACACTGAATCACCGCGGGAGAGAGAGAGAGAAAAAAACGAAAGCCGCGGCGTCGGAATTCCTTGGCATCATCTGACCTAATCGCGATTCATGACGCGTCGCGTCTAAAAATTGCCGCTGGCTAATTTCGCGCGCGCGCCTTTAGCTGGAAAAGCCGCTATCAGTTTACTATATCGCCGGAATAGTGTACGCTGCGCTCTATTCTTAATGCCACTTGTGTCGCGGCCGAGATAGCGCTTTTATTGACTTTGACTTTGAGCTTGGATGGAGCGTCTGAATCGAATTGATCATGAATGGGATGTAAGGAACCGTTTCACGGAGGTGGCGGGTTTGGAAATGTTTTAAGGCGAGGCTCGAGTTCAAAGAGCTGATAATGAGGATTGATAAGGAGGTTACTCTGTGAAGCTAAATTGTCTATTGAAGGGGGAATTTTTTGTTCAAGGGAGTCGTGTGCACGATTGGAGGTCAATTTTACGGTATAGGAAAGATCAGCGTTCATCATAGAGATTAAGAGTAAATATTAAGTAGGTTTTATCTTGGAACAATAATTAATGCGTAGATAGAATTACTCTGAGTACTTACTGCATTTCTATTAATGTTTACGACTTCGTTGTAAATCACACTGATTTTAGTGATGCAAGATGCTTTGCTTAAATTTACGGAGATAATGTTTCTCGCAGAAACTAATAAGTAGCGACCGTTAAAAACTTAAAATTTCTTTTAATTTTTATAGGTCAAGCAAAAAAGAGATTTATGTTTAAATTCAAACAACGAGATAATAAAAAATTCATTAATTTATACCCAAAACTTAATCAGTTCATTCTTCAACGAATATAATCAATACCGAGAATGCAGTAATCCTGATAGTCGGTACGCAGCATCTCCTAGTATGCATTTCTTGTATTTACAGTACCTCCCCTGCACACGCAGCGAGTAAAGCCCTCGAGTAAGTAAAGAAGCTAAGAACTCGCCTACCGACACTCAAGCACACATGAAAAATGCAAATCACCACCAGGTTAAGTCGTAAAGCGAGAGTTTATGCAAAGCGACGAAAAAACTTCACCGACACCTGCCGGGCTGCGCTGTGTCCCTAAATGTAAAAAGTTTGCTTTATTAAAGCAGATATGTTGCCGTTTATTGTTAGTTCAGAACTAAATTTACTTTTAATTGCGGTGTATGACGCTTATTTTACACCTTCAAGGGTATAATTTTTTAATTAATGAAAGGGAAAGTAAAAATAAGCTGCGTTAACCTTAGTAGTGGCTACTTTTAATTTAACGATTTTCCTCAATGAAGGTTGTAAATTATTTTAATAAACTCGGGGTGTATTACAGGGCATGAATATGTATATGAAGCACGTCAAAATAATATAAACATCTGTTACTGCAATATTAACTTCAAGGTGAGGGCTTTTATTGTTGATATGAAAGTTAACCATTTTTCTCACGGAAAATTTTCTAGAACTTACTCTTATCGAAGATATCGTTTTTACATGGTTTTTTATCTGAGAAATGGTCGACGACTCTAAGCATCCGCTTAATTAGCATTCCCCCCTTTTATCGTTTCGTTTGAAATTTGGAGCGACATCCATGAAAAAATTATCTAAAACTTTCATATCTTTTGTATGAGAGTCATGCAAATGAGCCGACTTGAAACTTTTATCGAGACAAATACATCGAGAAAGCAGCTAATTCACGTTAAAACGAAGTTTCATAAGAATTAAGATAAAAATGCAGAAAATAAATAAGGAAAAGGAATTATTTAATCAATAATGGTTTGGAAATTACCGAAATTCGTTATAAAGTTGCTATAGTTTGCCTACACGAAATTCAAACTGGCATAAATGAAGCATCAGCTGATTTGTTGACATATTTTCAATTACATAATAATTTCCGAATGGCTCGAATGTTTAAACATTCAAAACTGAATCGAAAGTTTCTGAATGCAAATCGAATTTATTGTTCCAAATAGTTTCTTCACTGAAATTTGAAATTCACATATCCTATGAAACTTATCTAACACTTTCCTAATTAGCGAACATGTGATATATCCAGCAAACTAAATTTGAAACTTTTTTATTGCACTCGCCGAATTGGCAAGTAGCTTCGCAAAATTTTCAAATTTCGACGAAAGATTTAACAAGATAAATTTTTAACAGGCTTCGTCTATCAATTTTCAATCAACGTAAAAACGAAATTTCGCACGTCATATAATAATAAAGTCAGGTTGTTTACTTCGCAAAAGTTACGATACTCGCGCAAAACTAAGGTTAGGTTCGCCAGGGCACAGCGATGATCAACAAAACAACAATTAAAAACCGGTATATTCGGTAGCCCTCCCGGCCCTTTCCCCCGTATATTCCTCCCCCTCCACCCCGTCAAAAACGCAGTATCCAACTCTCCAGCCCTGCCGCCCCTGCAACTTACATTTCTGCGGAGGGTCCCAAAGTGCTGGGCCTGCTTGAGTCCCCGAGCGCTAACGAGCCGACTGGACGTGATCTCTAGGCGGAGCGAGAACATCGCCCGGCAGCAGGAGGCAGCCGCGCCGGCCATATCGAGGCCCACGTGCACTCTCTATCTCTCTCTCTCTCTCCCTCTTATTCGTCTACACAGCGAAAACACATCCGCGCACTCGGGCAGCTAAGCTACCCCGACGAAAAGCGGCACCTGTACGGGGTGTTGGGTGCGAGGACGCGCGGCGGCCGCCTCGGTGCGACGACTACTGCCGGCTGCTCCGGCCCACAGCATATTCTGGCCCGTGGCTCCCGCGAGCCTGCGCGCGAATTGCTGGTGTGCGTCGGCTCGCTCTCGTACGTGTGAGCGCGGATAAGAGTCTCTCTGCGCGCCGCCGGAGCGGCTGTGGTCTTCTGTGCGGAGCGGGCCGCGGACAGAGCGCAACGGCGGCGGCTGCCTCTGCCGCGGTGTCATGCGCAACAAGGAAAGGAGAGAGATTTGACGATCAGCCGAACCAGGAGTTGACGGTCGCTTACGACGTCGCGATAAGGAGCTCGAGCTTCGTCTACTCGAAAGGCGGCCTTCACCGGGGTTCGGGGTGGATGGAGGGATGAAGGGTTAATTCTGCATTGAACTGTTGCTTTTAGCAATATGAAGCTTTTGGAAAATGTTTCTGGTGGACGTGTTATGAATTTTTAGGGAAGGACAGATCAATTTTATTAATTTTATTAAAATATTGGCAATAAATTTTTCTTTTATTCATTTTCTTATTAATGTTTTTAGGAAATCGGATTATAAGGTCTGTGAGTAGAGTAACAATCTGTAATAATCAATTACACTTTTAATGTCTGTATTATCACTGCAATTTCAAACGATTACTATTCACATTCATTTTATTATTATCTACTTTAGAGTGTTAGCGTAATTATATCCAGTAGCGTATTTAAAATGACACCTTATCTTTTTTATGTAAACTACATTAGAATTCTTTTATACATGAAATTTTTACAGGATATACGCGGTAATATTTTTAAATTCAATTAAATCCAATTGTTACATTCAGTGAATATGAACTTTGTTCAAACTAAAATTGATTTTCAAAGTTTCAGAGTAAACCCGATGATGATATATTTCAGTTAAACACCTGTTGGTACTTTAAATTACAAGATCGCCGCGAAAATTCGATCCTTTAGTGCAGTCTACTTTATCGACAGAAATCGATTTTATATAATACTACTTGAAAAATAAGTCTTGAAATTTAAAATATATAAGTTTAACACTATCTAATAAGTCATAAAAATTTGTTTATTCTGATTTTACAACAGCCTTTCATTTTTATTCTTAACAAAGTATTTGAAAAATTAATTAACTCTGCTTTGAATAAAAAGCATTTTAAAAATTATTAAAATATGAAAATATTTGGCTAATAAAATATTACAACTGGTAATGCTGAAATATTTTATATAACTAATGCAGACAATTATATAAAAATTCCTATTTATCTCTCAAAATTTTTTTACAAAGATTCACCTAAATAAATTTTATACAAAAATAGTGTAACTAAAATTAGATTGGATGAGGTCTAGCATAATTTATTTTTTCCAATTGCACTAATGGTTTTAATTGTTCTGCAAATATCCTAATGTCCTCAGCAATTGCATTTTGACCACTTGGTGCTAACACACTTAATTCTACAAGATAACTTTGCGATATAGCTTCTACACTATCAGGCATCTTTCCTTGACTCATTTTAAAAATTTTAGATACCGTTACTTTCATTCTGCCTTTGCGAAACATGTATCCTCTAATTATATACTCAAAATCTAATCTACAGCCTAACTCTGTAAGAAAATCTACTACTGTACTGCTAGTCGCAATGTCTAAACTACTGCGGACCACTGTAGGTTGAGATTTGTCTCCTAATTCTGGCTGACCGATGTACCTGAGCTGCCAAGGCATGTCTGGATAATCGAGTGCTCGCCTGACTCTTAATGAAAGGGGCTGTTCTGGCGGTGGACCTTTTCTGATACTAAAGCACATTTCATGATCGTGAAAGGCTTCTGGGCCAGTGTCAACATTGTCACACAATCCTCGTAACCTATGAAGAAGCACTTCTACTGCACTGTCAAGAACTGATCCTTGTAAAAAATATTCCTGATTTGGAATAATTTTGGATTTCAGAGCAGCACTTAGGCTGTCCATAGCAGTAGCTATTGGAGCACTCATGTTTTCTGTAATAATAATAAACAGGTATTAATTCAGTGATTTAGTGAAGCAATATAACTTATTTTTCAAAAAATCATTAAAACTAACCTGATTTTAAGTCTTACAGTTTTATAATTTTTTGATTAATTGAATATTTGCTCTCTTCATGAAAAACCAATTTATTTTCGTAAAAACATTTTTATACTCTTTAGTCTTTATTTTTATTTTGTCAATAACTACCTATTCGCTGCGTGTAGTTGGAAGATGAAAACATGAAAATATGACGAGATACACATTCGAGATTTGGAAAACACGATTCGATCGAAGCGCCCGGGGTGGAAAAGAGCAAAAATGAGGGAACGTTTATAATATGCTATAGATAGCAGCTATAGCATTTAATTAATAACCTCAAAAGTTAGAGAAAACAAAGCATTTAAATGCATTTTAAACATTTTAAATACTGTTTTTCTTCTGCAAACAGCCAAAACAATATTAATTTAATATTAAACTCATGTATAATTGTTTTTTTTGTGATCTAGATGTCACCACTTATCATGAATATGTAGGCAAAAGGCAACTATATATAGGCATACGCTGTAGGCATACACCCCAATCGCTAAGAGAGCGAGGAAGCCGCCATTTTGTGCATTCGGAGTGGGGAGAAGAAGGAAGGCTTACGAAGAGTGCCGCGGCAAAAGTCATTCTTAAAATCTCAATCACGTTGCGACCGCCGACTCCGCTGGATCGACGGACATTATTGTTCCTTGACCAATTAATAAAGTTATTAATTATTTCAGAACTGGTCTTAATTAATCATCCAACCTGATCCTCGATCAATCGGAACACGCGCGGGTTGTTGGCTCGCAGTCAAATAGACGTCCAAACCCAACAAATACAGCGAATATGAATGCAATAAATGATATGCATAAATGATAAATCACAAATCCAGTTATCCAGTACGAAAACGTAAACAAGCGCCGAAGCGCGCCTGATATATTGACTGCGCAAGTGTAATTTTGACATTGATTTTGTTCTTCATTACCGGGAAAGTTTAAATACTGAACTAAACAGGATCAAAGAATATTTATATAAAAATATAATCAAAATATTAAGTAGTACATTGAACAGTTTATATGTAATAATTGTGGTAGTTAAATTTAATTGTTATTTTCTATTTCAAACTCTATACATGCGAAATGGAAACTCATCGGAGAGAGGATAGTGGGTTACCTATATATACAATGTTTATATTTGTTTTGATGGTTGCATCGGAAGAAATAAGTATTATGGAGAAGCAACTTCGTAGATCTAACGGCAGATTTGTGAAAAAATCAGTTTTAGAAAAAGAGTTAAAGTTCATTAAAGCTATGGCAGATGCTAGAAAAGAAAAAGCGATGGAAATTAGTAGAAAGACAGCAGAAGAGGTTAAAAACAGTCAAGATTTCAAAGAAGTAAGAGCTCTTGATATAAGGAAATTAATGTAGCAGTGCCTCATCCTCATGATTTTAAGATATCATTGAATGAAAAAGTTTTAGATTTGCTCCTTTCTTCGCGTTTAATCTTAGAATAATACTATGTAATCATATAACAATTGAAAAATTTGTATTTAAATAGTTGAACATACCAAGTTATCTATTCATTCACTAGTACAGTGATCCTATAAAAGAATTCTCAATTCAACCATAATTGTAGAGTAAAAAATAATGGCTAGAATTATGCAGAAAGTAGTATGTCACATGCGCAATAAGTAAAATTTAAATTAAATAAAAGTATTTATTCTTTTTCAATACATTTAATATATTTTTGTTACAGAAAAAAAAATGTTAAAGATAATTTTCGGAAAGCAGTTGAGAAAGAATTTCGGCTAGTATTAGAAGACATTATAATAACATAAGAATATTAAGAAGATATGAAATTAAATAATTTGAAATTTTTTTTATAAAGTAAAAATTCAGGAATTGAAATAGCAATCATTCTAAAAGTACTTTTGCTATGGTGTTCAACATTCAATATTCATATTGAAAATATCATTTTCATTATAAGTAAAGTAAGTTAATCAGAATGTAAAGATTAACAATTTATTTTTCTGAGAAAACTAAACTTTTAAGTATACTATATTTTTATAAGATGTACTTCTGTTATGATGAAAGATTTAATAAATAAAAGGCAATTTTGTTGTTATCATCATAGTTATTATTATTCATATTAACAATGAACTTTGTACATGATTCGTTAATCTGCCACGTGGCACAAACGACAGTATAAAAAGGAAAACAAATATACAAACGTAATAACAAAAAACGTTAATAGATACTACGTATACGTAACATTCAATTATGGCATGGTGGGTGGCATCGCACGCCGAAAACTCGTGCGCGCATAGGGTGAACATGAGACGGGCGTGTATTTTGCATTTATACACATCATGCTGCTGAATCTCTCTATTCGGTGGTGTCATTTACAATGTAAGAATGCTTTTGTATTATGCTTTTACAAGGGATTTCGCAGATTCGCTTCTTTAAATCGATTGAACGAAATTGTTATTACGAGTTTGTTGTGGCTACCTAATTGAACAAATCATTATTCATTGAAATTTGATATGCTTTCAAATCACAAATTAATAAACAAAATTATGCATTTCAAAACTTAAACTAACAGTCATCCCAAATTAATTTTTTTCTAAAGAGTAAATTAAAAGACTTAAAGCAATTTTACAGCAAATAGATAGAATAGTTAATATGTACAAGTAAAAGTGAATATAAAAATAAAGATGAATAAATAATACACGCGAAAATTAAGTGAAGTCATTATATAAGAGAGAAGCAAATATAGTAAAATTATAACGTACACTTTTAAGTACTTAATAATATTCTATAAAACTTTCAAATCAATATATATAAAATTAAACTGCATATAAATGAGTTTTTACAATAAAAAGAACACACAAAAATAAAAATTACAATATGATAATTAAATGTCCAAAATAGATTTAAAAAAATGAGTTTACAACAGTTATTTAGAAAATTGAAGATGACTGTTACATTAAGCACAACTGAAATTACACTTCATATGATCAACATACCGTAATTGACATTTTTTTTAGTAAACTTAGATTCCAATTTTGAAACTGCATATCAATTTTACTCTAAACGCCAGGGAAATATTTAGTAAATTCATAGAAATTGTAACGTTACAAAAATCGGCCTGATATGAATTTTTAATTTTTCTGCTTCCAGCATAGATTTAGACTCATTCTCGATTATCTTACTGTTATAGCTGCGCACATTCCGTAATTTTAGTCTTTTTTTACAGTAAGTTTACACCTAGAGCAGTAAGAAAATATCATTTTACAAGACGACTAGTGAAAGTAATTTTTAATTTTGTGTCACAAAAAACATTACTTTTTGTCAGTCCATTTCATACGAGCATAATTTGTTGTTTACATTTTATTTTGTTGCAAACAAGCTCTTACATACACTTATTGCGCGCAATTATAGCTTCTTTTTTCATTATTACATGTTCAATAGAAAAACGTGACAATAGAGCTGCCAAAGAAGTTGATTTATAAACAATTTTTTGAATCTATGCAGACAGTTTTTTTGTGTTTGCACGAGTATAGTATTGTTTGACTTAGAGTGCGTTCATGTCAGGTCGAACAAACACAAGATTAGTATTTACAATATAATTATAAGTTCTAATTAAATATAAAGGGTTGATTAATTAATAATATTGATGGGCAGCAATTTTTTAGTTTATATATTACCTGAACTAAGTCCATAAATAAACTAAGAAATTTAAAAAAATTTCCGCAATAAAGATAGTAAAATAAAATATAAACTTTGATTATGACTAAATTATCTATTTGTAAAGAACTATAAATATTTAAGAAAATAATGTAAAAAAGTAAATAAAGTAAAAAAGTAACTTCTTTGACTTTTTAAATACAATAGAATATTGTATCCTTCGCTCTAGTCAGCATATTAACATTAATACCCTAACATCTTTACAGCAATGTACAAATTGTATGCGCCTTATATTGATTCATTATACTTTTTATCATTCATTCATCAAACAGTATTGTCAAAATATACAAGGAGACGCTTTAGACGCCCTAAATTTGATAAACTGTACATACAACAATCAATAAATGATGCATACCGCTCTGACTTATGAAGTAAAGCAAATCACGCAAATAACGTTCATTTAGGCAATTTTATATATTAAACACTTCATTAGTCTACATTTTGTTCTGTGCTTTCATACAAATAGAACGTAAATTTTTTTTCACTTTGTTATTTACCCTCTTATGGATAATATTATTTAATTAGTATAAATTTATAACTTATTAAGCAATTAAATTAGGTAAATAATTAGCATTATAAAAATAACTATAATTTAAAAATTTTATTGCTCTAATGTTATTAAGTTAATAATATAATTTGTTTCAAAGTATAATAATTTCAAAAAATTAATACTTCTCAAATTTCAATTATAAAATTAATTTAAACTTTTACTTGATTTTTATTGTGAGTAAATTTTAAAGTGAATTGTAGAGTGAAAAATGGACGTAATATTTTTAACATCTTTCTTAAAAATTTTATAACCATTTCAATTAGTTTACTTTAATGAAATTAAAAATATTTGATATTTCATTAGTACCCCTTAAAGAATAATTTTGATTTTAAGTAGAAGTTTTGCTGCATAATGCATTTTTTCATGATTAATTGAACGTTTTTTCATGACTTGTAAAAATTTAGTGATTTTTGAAAGAGATGAGTTTACAATTACGTAGAAACGCCTTGTACACTAATTTGGTCCAATTACTAAAGGGTGCTTCAAAAAACGTTTCATCCACACTCCTATGAAAAATTTATCCGGACAATTGCTGTGAATTCCTTCAATGCAGTTCCTATTACATTGAGCTCATTCGAAAGCGTGTGAAAAAACGCTGGTCCAAGAATAGATTTCGAAAGGAAAAACATTAACATTTCTCCAGAAAAAAAACCACCTTTTTATCGAGAGAAATCTCGGTACATCGCAGTGTCCTATGGCACTCACAATCAGTATCAGTTGCACAGCAAGAATTCCTTTATCGTATAACGAATAATTAACAGAATTAGTCAACCATCGACAGTCGCTCTTGTAAGCTTCCTGGATTCGCACGAAAATTTCTTAATGACTAGCTTTCTTCTGTCGGCTTGCTTAGGCCTTCCACGCGTCCTTAAACGTATAGGCTGCTGCTGCTTTATGTATAATACTCCATCGAACGCAGAAAATAATGTCCAGCGATGTGTGTGTCTGTATATAATTTACGTACTGTACAAATAATTACAAGTTCTCGACGTCGGGTACGAGCGAGACCACCGCGAGGAGGAGTTCCTCGATGGTCGACTCGCTTGCGTTTCATTTGAGCAACGTTTGCTAGGTCATCACGGTGTCCGTGAGGTCGTCCTTCAACCATTGTGGTATCGTCCTCGAGCCCAAGCGCTTTAAAAGTTTTACTAGGGCTGTGTTGTGCGACAAGTAATACCTCTGTCAAATTTATATACATTCATTAGTATTGTCAAGATTTTTTTAGTTTCAAGATTTATTTACTTATTCAAAGTTAACAAACAGTCATTGTTCTTTCTATTAAAGTATTGAAAGCTTTTTAAAAAAAGGAATTGAATTTAAAATTAGATTAATTTAAGTTTCCTGCTTCTCGACGTCAATGAAATAAATTAGCTCTGATTTCAATTTACCTGTAAGAATTTGTAGGACCTATCCTCCATCGGCGGATATTGGCGACCTTTGCTTTTACCCAGGCACTTAGTACGATCCTCGTTCGTCACTTGACAGAAGAAACCTTTCTTCGGATCGTACCTTAAGTGCGTCGAGTAATTGAAAGTCGGCGTAATCTTTAAAAACCTTTGTAGTTCGTGAAGAGTTTCTACCGGATTCTGACGTAATTGTTCTCCGTCAATTATGTGTAATTGTTGCGCTGGATAGTACGAGAGCCACCTTTCCAAATGCTGAGCATACTTTCCGGGATTAAGACATCTAAAAAAGGTTATATTTAAATTAAATAAAGTAATCAATTAAAAAATAAGTATATTTTGTGAACATAAAAAAAAATGAATAAACAATCTATTAAAACAAATTACACCCAAATAATCGTCAGAGCACCGTCGCATTACCTATTCCTAAGATCCCTCAAAGCCTTGGGCGCAGTGTCAGTGGCGGTGATGACCGAGTGAAAAGAGTAATTCTTGGCCGTGACGTCGCCGTGGACCTTCGTGTGCTGGTACCAGGAGTAAGCTCGTCTGGCCGGCGAGAGGAGTATCGTGATGAGCTTGGCTTTCGGGAGAAGCGCATGAGCTCGTCGAGGAACAAGTTCACCGTCGAAGTACGTCGCTGACTTCTCGAAGAGGTAGCGAGAACTCTCGTTCTTCGCCGCCGGAAAGAAACTCATGTACCTGAAACGTTCGAATAATTGGTTGGAGATTACGTTTTTGGGTCTACTTACTAAAGCGTTCATTACGTTATTCCGAGATTATATAGTCAAATTTATTGTAGATTTTGTAAATTTTCTGTCTAACGCTGATAATAATATTTGTTTTGAATAATTTTCTGTTTTAATACTTTAAGTTTCTTAGATTACAATTACTTTGTTTTAAACAAGCATTCTTACCAATCCAGTCCTCTGTAGTAGTTCTTTCCGTTGAAAAATTGAATCTCTTCGAAAGTATCAGGACTTGGTAAATTACTTCTCATCGCGGGATGAAGGGACAAAAATGTGTACAATGCAGTCGTCCCCGTCTTCTGAGGCCCAATCACCAAAAACCTTGGCAGCTGATCGCACGTCTTGTTTTTCGACCAAATTCTCTGATGCCTCGGGTCGTCGCAAGGATTCTAGAAAAAAAAAATACAAACAATCAATATATCTCTCATCAACTCGAAACAGTTCTCAATCAAACATTTAAAATTTAATTCAAAGATAACGTTTGATCTCATAAAAATTTTTATGAATTTCAGATAATTAAAAAAAAGCAAACTTACACCCCAGACGGGATCGGTCTCCTCCGGATAGAGCTGGAAGTACTTCTCCCCGAGCTGGAGGGGCGGCGCGCTGGACAGTCGCAGGTTCGTCCAGCACTGAATGAACTTGATGACCGACTCGAACGTGTAGAGCGCCAGCCGGTCGTTTCCATAATTGGACATGTGCGTCATGAAAATATTTATCTGCGAAGAATCGGAAAAGTTTTTAAAGCGCCGTGCGGGGGGGAGTTTATACGCGCGGAATATAAAATGCGCGATCGCTGACCCAATTTCGGCTTGATAACGTATTGTTCGGCGGCCGAATCGAGCGAGAGGCGAATAAAGTGTATTTCAAAAAAAAAAAAAAAAAAAAAACTGGAATCGATATTTATGCGCTCCGCGGCCGGTATTTGTGAGTTAAATATGTTTTTGTTTTAATTTCGGGGGGGCCGGAATCTCGAGTGGAAATTATTTCGACCGGGAAAATCGTAAAACGCGCGCGACGCGAAATAACAAATGTTTTTTTATTATACATGAGGAAAATAGAATTTTTATGGGGAGAAATTAAAAGTAAAAGATTGATGTTGCGTTTTTAGTTTTCGTTCGGGTGGTTTACTCCGTCGTTTCTGCAGTTGCACGGAAGGAAAGAGCATTTCTCTTAAATGAAATTCCTCTCAAAATAGAAATGGAAAAGAATTTCTTGGTTTCGATAAAAATAAAGTGAGCTTTCGATTTGTTTCGAGCCGCGTAGAAACTGCAGTTTTAAAAATATTTTTACTTTGCAATTTTTGTTGATTTCCTGTAACGCAGAATTCATTTTTAAAAATTTTACCTTTTAGTTGTTCTACGAGATGGAATAAAGAATGAAAAATAATTCTTGGAAATTTTGCATTGTGTTTTTATGAAGGGTTAATATTGTTTCAGTTCTTTCTATTTTTTCAGCTGCATGACAAAAAATTTTGGGAAAATATTTATCCACCTAATTTTTGTGTGAATAAAAGAAACGTGTGTTTGCAGTTTAAGAAACATAATTTAAAAACAGAGACCTTTTTTTAACTTTACAAAATGCTTTCTTGCCTTGAGTAAATTTTACTTCCTTTCTGCTATTTTTTTTACTGCTCATAAAAATATATTTTTAAACTCAGTAAATCTATTTCTTATTGAACAAGGAATTTATATTTCTTCTCCACACCACTTTGCACAAAAGAATTTATAAACTACCACAATTGAATTCAAACCATAACAGCTCGAATTAAATAACAATGAACGTGCAATAACAGCAGGCAAGACGATCACTCTAAAAGCTATAGGTCGTTTAAACAGAAAGGAATAAAGATATTGACATGGCTTACCGGATTGTAAACGATAGTCTGGAACAGTTCGCCGCCCTGGATCGACTCGTCCAGCTTATCTCGGCCGCCGGGATACCTCTCGATAAATATTGTGTGCGTAAATAGACCGCATGTCTGCCTCGGCAAGACCTAAAACAAACCGGTGCGTTAGTTAGGGCTCTCTCTCTCTCTCTCTCTGTCTCTCTCGTTAAAGCACAATATGCATTATGGATTTCCTAGTTGGCCGCGGAGGAGGGACAGAACGAGCGCATTGAAACTTCAGCGCGACTCCAATTACACAGTATTGAATAACAATCCCGCATTTGAATACTCCCGCGCTTCGTCGCAGCTCGAGTAAACTGGATTTTGAACTTTTTTTCTTCGATAATGCTCGCCGCGTGTTTCTATTTGAATTCGCGGCGCTGCTCATTCGCGCGGACTAGATTTCTTTATTGTGCTCGAACGTATACGTATGGGGGAGCTTATGAATGGAAATGATCATTTATTTAATATTCTGTAGGAAAGGTTATTTGCGTAAAGTTTGATTTATAAATGAATTGTACGCATAATAGATTGTGTTAAATATAAGAGATACTTCTGAATAATGTTGGTTAATATTTAACTATACCATCCTACTATGACTTGTTGAATCTTAATAATTTTAATAACCAGTTTAAACAATTACTTTTACTTGTTGTTATAAAACAGAATGAAATCTTAAAAGATTCAGTAGAAACAGAGAGGCTCGGCCAGACTACAGTCTAGCAGACAGACACATCCTTTTTATCTCACATCCACGTTTTCCCACAGCCTTCACTTGCAAACTTAATTTTTCGGTCGATCAAAATGCTCACCATAATCCCCCTGTGCACGAAGCCCCTCCTCAGTCTGGCGGGCCTCAGATGCGGATACTCCTCAGTGCTCGTCACCTTGATGTTCCAGACCTTCTTCCAGGCTTCGTAGAGGCCCTCGTGGACCGGATAGACGCCCGAGTGGTGGGGACTGACGCTGTAGCCACTCACGGTCGGTATGCCGTGCTCCTTGGCGAACTGCTTGTTCAGCGCCATGTCCAGCTGGAGGTGAGTCACGTTCTCGTACAGGTGGGGCTGCTGATGGTTCCACATGTGGGAAAACCACGTAAATCTGTCGGGGGGGAGATTTCGAGCGGTTTGTTAGTTCATTCGGTGATGATGGGCTCGATTGCCGAGTGGGTTATCTCGGTATAATTGTGGTTTTGACGGGGGGCGTTTATCGTTGGCATTTGGAATAGGCTTGCAGTAATGGGTAGTTGTCGCGAAAAAATTCAAGTTAGATGAGTAATTTACGATGGATTTGAAAAATTATTTATTTGATTCGGAGAAAATTATGATTGTGAGCGTTTGCTGTCATTTGGTTATTTAGATTAATCGATCGCATGAATTATTATGCGATTAAGACATTCAATAATCGGCGATATTTTATTCTTGGCGGTACAGCGTAATAACGAGGCAATTGGTATAATGAATAATTGTTGGGCTTAGCATTGATTATTACGTAAATCAAAACGGTGAATTGTTAGGCTTTGACAGTCGAACAAGAAATTAATAACCTTGTTGATATGCACCGCGTAGATTACGAATTGCTTTTCAAATAATAATAAAAATTCGTTTGACGTTTATGTCTACATCCTCTTTTTCAATTATGCTCGAATTCTCTGCCCTATTCAGCGACAACATTATTCTTTTATACTCTTCGCATAAGTCATTTTTATTTTTCGACATTCCCCTCTTGTTTTGAGCAATCTCTCAATATTTTATTTTCCGCGGCGTTATAATTAAAAAGTCTGTTATTCTTTTGAAAAATTGTAAAATCACGAAAAATCGGTGTGTTTATTACTGGCGGCGTAAACAACTTTTAGCTTTAATAAATTACGACGGTGGCCGAGAGCCATTGTTTTAAGTTTAATTTTCTCGTATTTTATTCAACGTTAACCTGAAGGTTATACGATAAAATTGATAATATTCGGAAAAAAAAAAACGATAAATAAAAGAAACTATATGAGCACATTAAAATTGAATATGCAGTTTTTCACGTTACAGACAATGAGTCTTCACAAAAAGATTTTTTTAACGCATCAGAATAAAAGGTAAATTAAAAAATTTACGAACAACTAGTTTGAATATTTGCAATAACGCGTTAATAACGTTCCTTTTATCACGACCAAAAGCCTGAAAAATAAATCATTCGGCGCTTCATTAAATCCGAAAATGCGAAAACTGACCTGTCTACGTTCTCGAGCAGCATGTCGTCCCCCAGATTCTCCTCCCCCGTCCCGTGATGGAAGTACTTCCCTGAAAACCCCAAGTTGAACTTGAACCCGGGCACGAGGGCCTGTATCCTCTGCTGGGTGGCGAGGAGCGCCTGCACGTCCTCCTTCTTGAGCCGAGTGCCCTTCTCACCGACGAATATGTCGTCGACGTCGACGAGGATCATGCGGTTCAGGCTCAGGCTCA
Source organism: Ormyrus nitidulus (assembly GCA_900474335.1). Lineage (NCBI taxonomy): Eukaryota > Metazoa > Arthropoda > Insecta > Hymenoptera > Ormyridae > Ormyrus > Ormyrus nitidulus. The sequence continues at coordinate 50,167 of UCOL01000192.1, read as the reverse complement.
GCTGGCCGTGCGACAGGTACGAGAGCGAGTCGAGCAGCAGCAGCTTGTGCAGCCAGAACTTGAGTCCGCCGCCGAACAGCACTCGCTGGATTCCGTCGTAGCGGCCGTGGTCCTGAGGAGGAGAAAGGTGGAGGGCTGTTAGATGGTACGGGTGAAATCTGAGGTTTTGGCCGATGGGCGAAGCGCTAAGGGCTTGTGGAAAGGTGGGCACCGAATATACTCTACACAAAAAAAAACTCGACAAGCCTTTGTTTTGTATATCTATATATACGAAAAGACAGAGGCGTGTAAAGTTTTTTTGTGTAGAGTATGTTCGGTGCCGAAAGATGAGATTTCTGTTTTTTTTTTTAAATGTTAGAAAGCATTGTCCTTATTTTGTTGGTAATTTTTGTACGCTGTTGTTAATTAAATTTAATTAATTAAAGCTAAATATAAATAATTCAGTAATATAAACACGGTAAAATTTGTCATTATTTTTATGATACGGAGGAGGATAATAGTAATTAACAGGATCAGCTGTTTCTTTTATACATACTATAAAAACTTTATACTGTTCAACCTTATTAACGATACGATTACGAATTTCCACATTTCTAAAAATCTGTCAAGTCTCGCAGCGGTAAGCATCAAAATCACACCCCGTACCGAAACACTTTCCCTCCAAAGAAACGGCGCGACGTGTCCCGTCCGAGCCATCGTCGCCAACGATCCGAAATGAACTCTCGGCTCGAAATAATCCCCGAAAGGGTTCATCGCTCACTCGTGGGCGGTTCGTTCAACATTCGGGGTAACAAATATAGCCGCGCGCGGCGGACGGCGCGTATAATAGCCGTGATCCAGCAAATTTCGCGGGGGAATGATGTAGGGCCTCGATTTCGGTAGACCGCACACGATGTCGTCGTCGTCGTCGCCGGCCGAGGGCGTATAATGTCGCTCGCGCGCGCGCGCGCACCGCCCGAGAGGAGACTTATTCGTGTCTGGGAGGGGCGGGGGAGGATTCACGCGTTCTCTCTCTCCTCTCCCAGGTAGACCGAGTTATTACCTCGTTACGCGCGCGGCAAAGGACGATGAATACGGAGAGAGCCGCGGGGAACTCGTGTCGAACCGCGCGGCTCGCCCCGAGTTTTTGAAATGTTCGATTTGCGGGGGGATACTGGAGAGAAGAGAGGAGTGCTTTTCGGGGGGAGAGATCGAACTGCGGGCGAAGGCTTTGAACGGCGGTGTTCGGTGGAGAAATTTTACGGGTGGGTTACCTAATTATGAGGGAGGAAATAATTATGTTAGGGGTTCGGTAACGTATATATTTTTCTACGTATTAGTTTTTAAGAGCATATTTTGTTTTATTAAGGTAAAATTTATTCGTAGATTGTATTCAAAATACTTCTGTGATTAATTAATCATTACCGACATTAAATGATTGCAATATTGTTCGCCTGTCTTGTTTATTTTTGTTTGACAGGAATTGGATCAAGCTTTAATGAGAAGCGCCCGGTGCAGAAATGAATAAAAGGCATATTCTTAAATAAATGTAGAGCTTTCAAATTCCTTTTACCATTATTTGACGGATCTGTAACGTGTACAGTAATGAGATATCGGATCTTGACGTTGCTATATTTGATCGAATGGGAGATTATACCCAGGTATTGGCCCTTAACTAAGTATACACTACTGGTCGTCGTAATCATCTCTGTCCTCATCCGTAATTAATGTCAAAAACTGGGTTAATAATAAATTTCAATTAACGTCTAATTGAATGGTTACTTTTCCTGATTGATTTTATAAATTGACGTTAATTTAAGTATATCTTCAAAGAATAAAAAACCGATTTATTTACTATATTATTTATCCACAGTTATTCATTTAAACAGGTGCCAATTTTATTTAAAAGTTCATCGGCTTCCGCGCGTTTGATCCAAATGGAATTCAATACGAACTTGTTAAATTTTTTCCCCGCGCTTTTCCCAGCAAATTCCGCCGGAATAACGAGCTCAATGTTTGCAAATTCAAAAAAGGCCGTATAGGAGAGGGAGAGAGTGCGCGAGAGAGCGCCGATCCCATAATCCGAAAATCCGCTCGCAAACTCCCGTAACGACGAATCTCGCGAGCGAAGCAACAACCTCGCGGCTCTCGAGCTCCTCATAAACGGGCCGTACACCGAGGGCCGCGCGCTCGCAAGAATTCCCGTCGAAACTTAATCACCCATAAAGCTAGCACTCATTATCCAGCTTGAGGGGGTGAGGGGGTGGTGCTCGGAAAAGAGCTTTCCGCGAAATCCCGCGCGTAATTATAATCCTTGGTCGAAAGCTCCGGGTGATTGGCTCTTGATTTAATTATCCCGGGGGGAGGGGGGAGGTGGAAAATCGCGAAACTGTCGCGCGCGCCACCTGCGCGCTTCCGCATAATGGGCTTATCAGCGGGATTATTATTGTTGTTTACTGCTAACAAGCTCGCGGAGAAAGGGAGAGAGGCGGAGAGAGGCAGCAGAGAGAGCTTACGCGCGACTCCGCGATGTCGACTGTCGACGGATGCAATTAACGGCGCCGCGCGGCGTTTTCCCGAGGATCTGACGTTCCGCGCGCGCGTGACACGCGTCGATACGCAGCGGGGGGAAGGAAGGGGGGGCCCCGGCTCCCGGTGCGCGCGCTCGGCTCCGCGGATTCGAGGAAATTCGCCGACCTACCGGCGTTATTATTATTGTAATGGAAGGCGGCCCGGGTGGCTGCGCTTGCCGGAGCTGTATGGTTAAGTTTCAAAATTACGCCTGGATAATTAGACGGGGGGAACGCGTGCGTGCAGGCTGCATTGACTGTTGCAGGCGCGAATTGCGTGCTTGCCGATGTTTCGGGGAAATTGAGTTGTTTCTTTGATTTGGCGTATATAAGGAGAAATTTATTTAAAAACTGCCGCGTGGTTGGTTGGATTTGAGAATTTTAAAGCGCGGAGGGAGCATTTAGAGGAGCTTAAAGAGCAGGAAGATGAATTAACTGTATAAGTTGTACTTTAAAAATTTTACTGAAATATATGTAAAGAAAGTATTTTTTACGTTAGCAATCGAGTTATTTTCTGACTGGAAGGGTGAAGTTTCGTTTTAAACAAAATTTGTACATTAAGTACACCCATTTAGTAAAGAGCCTAAGTCTTAATTTAAAGTTCAAACTCGAAAAGCTACCATTTACTGAGATGTAATTTTAAAGAAAATTTTCCTCCCTTACAAATTTTCAAATGTCATTTATACTAATTGTAAGTTTTCATTAAATGAATTTTCTTAATTATCTTTTTTACGTAACTTTTAAATTGCATAAGCTCTGTAATTAATTAGATTTCCGATTTTATATAGCTTTTTTTTAAATTTCTTTTTTCTTTCTTTCATCCTATTTCTTCTTATTCCACCGTGAATTTACGAAATAGCCGAAACCCATCAATCAATAATCAACCCTAAGAGGATTTTCTGACGAGCAAACAGCAAACACAATGCTTTTCTTCAACGCCTCCCGCGAAACGCGAACGGATTAGCGTCTCGACGCGATTCAATCCAAGGCGCAACGCAAAGGGAAAAAGGTGGTATAATTGAATCACGCGATTCCCGAAGCTTTTTGGGGGGATACCCTCGCGCACATAACCCGAGAGCGACTGTTTGACTGGAAGTGATAAATTAACTGTCAGAGGTGTATGCGGGGGCTTTATGAAAAGGCTAATGAATGCGAGATTTGCGAGGATATCGCCGAAATAGAAAATTGCGCGGAATTCTGGAGGGTGAGGGGGAAGAAGGTGAGCCGCGCTTAATAATTCAAACTTATACTCGGAATAAATTACTGTCTGGAAGAGCTTTCTGGAAGTGGATATTTAATTTAAATCACCGATGATTCATATTTTATCGTTTAATGGATTCGCCGTATGTCTCGGAGCGATGCGGAGATAAGTGCAACTTTTTAAGCGTATTTACGTCCTTTTTCCGTCCAATTGGTTTAACATTTTCTTATTTTTTCAACTCGATGAAAATGCACTGTTTGCTCGAAGGTCTCTGTTGAATTAAGTAAATTAAAACGCTAAGTATATTATGCATGCGTAGTTGGCTTCAAACACGCACTGGCCTTCTTTATTGACACGTTTTTTTTTAAACATTGAGATTAAACTTTTTTCAAGATAATTACTTAGTCTTTTTTTAGACGAACAGAGAACAATGTAGGCGACGCGAAGTCGAGCTTGTAAAGAAGCGGACGTGTGATCAAATACAGACTTCGTTCGTAAAGCCGTTGATTTTTATCGCAACTTTTTTTAGCCCCCTTATCTGATAGGTGTACATTTTTTAAATTTCGTACTTTCTAAGGTTCAACAAGATTAGGATAATGAAAATGCTCGCGTGACTGCGGTCAATTATGTGGCAGAGTCTGGAAATGTTCCAAAATTAGGTATTTGAATTCATTAAACGGCGAATCAATTATTCTCGAATTACCGATTTTTTGTCCACCTTTTCTAAGCAGTCAAAATGATTGCATTTTTAAATCGAAGTTATTAATTTAAGTGGACATTCGCAGAATTAACGAAAAGGGATTTTAAAATTTTAAAGTTCGAAGAAGACGAAAAGAGCAGGGATCTAAAAAAATTAATAGTCAGTTTGTTCTAGTTCATTAATATTTGGCCCATTAAATCTGGAAAATAAACATTTTCCGAGCACGAAAAATCGTCGCGTCGTGAATATTTATCGAGAGCGCAAACATTTCCGAAAAGTCCTCAAACAGAATCTGCAGTTTTTAAAATGCGCGATGGAAGGCGGCGGCAGGCAGAGGAGAAAACTCAATACTGTTTTTCCCCGGCAAAAAGTCCGCATACATCCCGGCTCGCGGCTCGCGGGGCTTTGTGAAACTTGCTTTTCCAAACCGCGGCGGCGGCGGTGTCCGCTCGATAAGCAATCCGAGAAAAGCCGATATGACCCGCCGACGGCGGCGGCGAGGGGGAGCAAAAAAAAAAGGAAAACCGAGGAAAATCCATCGAGCGTTTAGCCGCGAGAGAAGGAGGCCGAAATTTCCCGGGGGCGACAAGTCACTCATATCGTTCGAAACTTTTGGTTTTATCGCATCGGCTCCGATGTCGAGCTTCCCGGGGGCTGATGTTTGCCAGAAGAGGCAGCGCGCGCGGCACTTTCTTTATCTCGACGCGGCTGTCGACGCCGATACAAAGTGCTGCTCTCGCCAAGTTTCTCCGCCGCCGCCGCCTCTGTCTTCTTTCCGCGGCCGGCTCTCCGCGTTTATGGCCGTGACATGTGTCGTACCGTCGCCGCGACGCGGCTTCTCTTCTCTCTCTGCTTTGGCACTCCGCGAAATATAAGACGGATGGAGCGCCGAGGCGGAGATAAAAATTTTGTAAGCGAGAGGCTGCCGGAGATGAAACGGAGGAAGGGGGCTTTGTGGCGGATTCTCTTAGCATTTTACCGACAAATTTGTTGTAAGTTGATATTTTACTTTAACGTCGCTCCGAGTGAGTATTATACTCTCGTTTAATACGTTCACAGTCTTTTACTAAACAGTTACAATCCGATGTCCGATTGATGATATATCAATGAAGCGTGCAAACTAACGCGTTACTTGGGATTTACGTGGGGCTTGTAATTAAATGCCAATAATTACCCGTGCACTGCAGTACGTAACGATTTTTAAGCACTTTGAGAGACGAAGCAGTAACTACTTATATGCGTAAGGCACTACGGGTGAAGTTAGATTACGTCACTAGCACTAGACGCAGCTTGATAAAGCTGCTAAAACTTCTATCAGAGTGGCAGTTTAAACTTTGCAAGTAGTTACTGCTTATAAGCATAAATTACGACGGTGGAATTTTTATGCGAGCTTCTGCGACAATTAATAATCGTTGCTGCGTTTAAAAAAAAAAGTGTTATGAATATTTGATACGCGAAATAAAATACGACCCCTTTTTTTATTAACTTTTATGCATTACCGTTAAATCGAGTGGTTGAGCCGTAACTTTACTATATTCTGTGCTTTATGCGAGATGACTTTTATAAAAAACCTGTGAAACTTACTTTATCCGAGATGACATAAAAATGTAAAGTTCAAGATCGCATTTGCTTAGTTTATTATCTGGCAAATGTTCGAATTCATAATAATTGTCGAATTAAGAATCTAACTAGCATATCACATGTGTATATTATAAAATTAACTATTTTTCAGTTGAAAATAATTTCAGTTATAGCAATTTGTAAAATATTCTTTTTTACAATTTTCTACATGTATAATATACAATTTTTTATTTATAAAAATCATTTGTTAAAAAAAATGCATAGTCAACATACATATTTATAGGATTTAATGGTTAGATACGATTTTTACGTTCCTCTTATAAATTCAGAAAATTTCATATTCGCAGCATTCATGGTTTTTATTAAAATGGTTTTTACAACTCGCGATTTTCGCGTGCTTTTATTAATAAACGTCAAACCAATTGAAATAACACCTAATTACACCGACTCCATTCCGCACACCTTCGCTCGCAAAAACCCCAAGAAAGCAAAGCAAAAACCCGATCGATAGCAACCCTTTCGCAGCTCCTCCTGGCAGGACGGGCGCTTAGAAAGCAGGGCGCGGCAAGGGGGAGGGGGGGTTGGCAGGGATGGGGTGGAAAAGAAAGTGCCACGGGCTCAACGTGCTCATTCCTCTCGCCTACTCCGCTGGAATCTTGCAATCGCGAATTCCGGGGCTGCCCCAGGATGTAAATGCTCACGGGGGTGGTAAAAAAGGAGGGTAACGACTCGCCGTGGATTGTTTTGCCCTTGTCGGCCATTCTTCTTCCGGGATTCTTATGCTTTTTTCCATCCCCCACCCCGCCCCGCACCCCCTCCTCCCCCTCCTCCGTGCCCGTTAGCTCGCTCGTTCGCTTTCCTGCTTTGGTTGTACAGGGCGAGTACTCGCTGGTATGAATGGCTCCCGGTCGAAGGAGGTGCTTTTTGCCGCGCGGCGCCGTGTGTTTTCTTTCGGGGAAGAGCTAAAAATTTCATTTGCTTTCGGGAAAATGTAAATGGCTCGGGGAGAAATTGTAATGGGAGGATACCGTTGGGGTCGTTCGTTGCGTTTTGAAATGTGTGTGCCCGTGAAAGAAGTTGGAAGGAAGTTAATTAATTGTTTTGTTTTCGAAAAAGTGGAAAAGCTTCGGTCTCTTCAAAGTTTTGAAAACAAACGGAAAACATCAAACGTTGCACTTTTTAAAAAGTCGTGTTTCGATTTAACTTTTAACGGAAGAGTAATCCTTACCCTTTGAAAATCAAATAATTTAATTAAAACGGAATATGAAAGTTAAAATTTGAAAAGGAATTTTTAATCAGAAAATTTAGTGCAATTCAGGTTGAAAAACATAAAGATATCCTCTACGTCGTTTAACAAAGAAAAGGCTGAATTTAGCTGCATAGGCACGACGTCTGATTAAACTCGGTATGCATCTACTTAAAGGCCTTTACCTGTGGGCACATTATGCAAGTTATTTCGAGAACTCTGACAAGGTCTTCTCTTAATTTTCTCTCTCGCTCGAGGTACTCCTGTTTTTAAATTCGTATTTCAAAGGGCTCTACACTATAGAGCTGCTCGCGGTAATGTTTACTTTCTTAACGAAAATCCTATGCACACTTGATCTACTGTCTAAAAGCACTTGCAAAAGCCCTTCAACTTTTAATTAACTCTTTTCAATATTTTCATATTAAGTTTGTTTGCATCAAATAAAATTTGATCGTAGTTATAAATATTTCATGTTTAAAACGTAATTTTCAAGTATATAAATTAGCGAACGTTTACTTTTTTCATTAATTAAAAAAGTCATAATCCCGTCACTACTTCAAATTACAAAAGCAACCTTCGCCTGCAAAAACTAATCCTCCATTTCCCAATGAAATTCCATCTAACATTCTACATCAACAGTAACCAATTCCAAAAGGAACAATCGCCGCCCCGCAAATAAAGCCCGTATCCTCGCAGTCAGCCACTCGAGCATCTTGATGAAAAAGACTCGCGAGCACGTTACACTCCCAGGCGGCAGCCCTTTTCTGCCTTCTCTCTCTCTCTCTTTCTCTCGCCGCGCGTCATTTATCTCGCTCTCCTCGCCCATTTTGCCCGCGCCAACGGGGCCGCGGCACGTCTTGCCGCCGCGGAACAAGGCCGGATTAAAAAAGGCACTTGATAATTTGTATTTTTTAAGAGGGACTACGGCGAATCGCCGCGGATTAACCTAAACTGCACTCGGGTAGCCTCTTTTTTTTCCTGCGAAATTCGCTGCCGGCGGCTTTTAAAGCGCCGGCTCATTAATATTCCAGTGGGCTTTAAAGTATGTTCTTGTATAATAAAGGGGTGGTTTCGCGGGACTGCCGTTAAATTTAAAATCGAGATTTTTAATTTAAATATTTTATTGTTTTTGTGGTTTCGTGGATTTTTTTATGATTATTGTAGATTGAAGCTTTGAAGATATTAAATGGAGAGGCGAAATTTCAATTGCGGTTAAAACGATTACGGATTAACGAATAAAATAATCCATTTTGATAGTTAAATTTACAAAAAAAAGAATCCCTACGTGGATACATATTTATTATAGAATTTTAATAGACGACGCATTTATTTTTATTTCTAAATATCAGTTTCAAAACATTTTATTGCAGGACGCAACTGATAGAGTTTCTGCTAAGCTATAAATAAAAGTAGGTCGAGCATTATACAGGGCCAGAAAAAAGTCGTGTTATAGAAACCAAAAATAATATTCGCATGTATTTTAAGCTGCTCATTCCGAATTTGACTTGAGAATTGCGCCATCACGTCAGGATTTTGAAACATCTTGATCTTTAATAATTCTAAACTAATTGATTCGTGCAATGTATTCTACCTTAAAATTAGATTTTGAATTTCCTAAATTATTCAACTATTTGAATAGATTACTTTTCGTTTATTTTAAGCCATTAGTTTTTAAAAAGTGCAAGATAATTGAATTAATTTTGATTGCGTCCGACGCTGAATTAAATTCTTCGTTAATCCCTATCGCTCAAATAAATTATCTGCAAAATTCGAAATCGGCTTATGCCCGCTCAAAGCTCGCGCGCTAAAAGAGTTTTCAACAAATGCGCGATAAAATTTCTCGGCTTAAACGATCGTTTAAACGCACTATTTATGGAATAAAACCTTTTTTTCGAAAACTTGAACGCAGTGCTTGAAAACTTTTAAGACTCCGGGGGGGTTAAACTAGTGTTAATCCGGCAGTGTACTGCCCCCCGGCTCGGCGACTACGAGCGAAGTCGCACGGAATACCTCATTTATTTTATTCCGACCTCGTCGACGCGGCTCGCCAACAAAATAAGAGTTCCGAGCGGCGACGCGAGATAACGCACTGAAGGAGAGAAAAAGCGCAAGTCGACGAGATAGGAGGGAAAATTTTAGAAAATTATTTTTCATAAGGTTTTTCGCGAAGGACAAGAGTAATGGCTCGGCTTGATGAAAACTTTCTTTTTTTTTGAATGGAAAAAAAGAAACTGGAATTAATCCAGGAATTTTCGCTGTGTGCATTTGGAAGCAGTATTTTTGCAGGGCATTTTTTCCGGATTATTTTTCTCTATTCAGGGCTTTTTATTAATTTTATCTCGAACAAGCGAGAGCAGCACAATGGCTAAACTGTCGAGGAGGCGGAGCGATATCCTTTTCACCCTCGTAATACACACCCCAAACGAGAATCTACACCTGTTCTCTCGTTCTCCCTGCCTCATATTCTCCCGAAGCTCCGCAAAAAAAAAGAGGAGGCCAACACGAGCACGAAGTGATCAAACAAGTCGAATTGTGCGCGAGGCAAAAAAAGCTCGCGGAAAGAAACAAACCGAGCGCCGGGAGTAAGAAAAATAGGGCGGCGGCGCCCGCCGTTAGAAAAATGACCGGCTAACAAACTGCTAGCACGAAGCACGATGAATGCCTCGCCGGAATTACGTTCCGCGGAGAGCTTCAGAGAGAGAGAGGGAGAGAGAAAACGGCGCGATACCGGGGAAAGGAACGCCAGGAAAAAGAAAGCCAAAAGACAGGCTCTCTCGCAGCCTGGGAAAAATGGATGCGGCGCGCGCGGCGGCGGCGGCGGCTCGTTCGCGGAAAAACGTCGCGACAATTCTGTATAACGCTCGAGTGGAGGCGGTAACGAGGGCAGGGAGCTGCACTCGGTTTTTAGGCCATTTAAGGAAAGCGCCTCCTCCCCCCACCGCCCGCGCGCTTTTGTGTTTTTAAAGCGGCTAATGTTTGTTAGCCCGCCGCACACGACAATGCGCATTTGTTGCGCGGCAGCCGAGGAGCTTTTTAGCCCCGGAGGCGGTACGACTGCGGAGAGAAAGCCAGTTATACTTAACGAACGGTTTTCGCTTTTTCGCCGATGCCGAGGGGAAATAAGATGGTTGCCGCGGAGCTTCTTGAGCTTTTTCTCGGTATCCCCCCCCTCCCTTTTTACCAGGTAAATGTCCTGGGGATTCTGATGTCTGGATGGGATGAATAGAACGGAGCGCGCCTTCGGAAGGCGGGAAGCGAAGCTTTAGGAAATACCTTTTTAATTAAAGTCGAGCACTCTAATTTTGCGAAACTAATTAATAGTTTCGAAGTGGGCGCGTATAATTTTTAATAAATGCGAATTTCCAACTAGGTTTTAGTTTAATTTTACTGTGATAGTTGAAATTGTCGTTTAAACGAACTTTGTAACAGGTTTATTCATTTGTAATTTTATTTCCGCTACAAGGCGCACCAGTTTCTTTTCGGTATTTAAAAATTCTGTTCTTTTATAGCGTTTCTTTTTTTTCTTTGAAGCGGCGTTGACAACGTTGTAATTGCTTCTGCTTCGCAGTCGAAAATATAAAAGGATTTGTATTTTCTCGGGATGCTAAATTTTTTTCATTCCGACATGAACTTTCAGTCCTCTGTTCCGCGACAAAACGTTTTTTTCTTTTTTTTTTTTGTTGCTGTGACGTACGTTCTGAGTGGCATATTTTAATAATAAAAACTTTTATTCCACTCGTTCAATTTAAAATTAATTTAGAAAAAATAAATTAAAACGTACTTTTGTAATGATTAAACTTTTGATGCCACCGTATTTATCGTCCGCGGACACGGTTTCAATTTTATTTCTGAACAATAATGCAAGAGCGAATCGCACGAATTAAAGCACGCGCGAAGGGTCGCGAAGGGACAATGATTAAAATGTAATTGGAGCTTGTTTTCCTTTTTCTCGTCAGCTCCGCGTCAATTGGCTGCAATTTTGGTAATTGGCTTTCGGGGCGCGAGAAAGGCTTAATTGCTGAAAGTTAATTGAAGCCAGGAGTAACGTAGTAAGCCTTTGTAGGGGTACAAGCCGTGAGTGGAAAATGATTAAAAATGACTCTCGCACCTATTCTATCGGTTAACGAACGTTTAATTCGAATTTTTTCTTTTTTTTTTCTTTTTTAACCAGCGGAGCACGAATTTGATAATTTGATTATCGACGCTTTTCGAGGAAAACTTGCTGTCTTTAATTAACGGCCAAGTCTGAATTTAATAATAATTTAATATAACGGGGATATTAAAATTTATATTTGACAGGCTTTAATTGGACTGTGCATTATTAATTTAAAAAATGTGGAGCTTGCAAATTTCGATAAAGTATTTTCGATAAATTCTTCGGATTGATCAAATAAATTTGGCAAATTAATAAAAGTGAAAAATTTTTTTGACAAATTGTAAGAATGCAGTAAAAACATAAATGTTAGAGTTATGTTAAAGCTAATTGATTGATCGTGTTGGAGAGCAATGGAAAATATTTTGTTCCGTGCTTTTAAAAATAGAAAATTGTTAACGTATATAACCAATGACTTAAAATTCTTTAATTTAAATGAATTTTTTTTAAAGCCGACTTTGATTGTTTAACACTACAACTATATTTTTCCATTTTATAAGAACTAAATAGTATGTCTATTTTAAAATATATATATCTGGAATAAAATATTGCTCGTAAAGAATGCTTGTAAACAAAAAATACATTTCAACCTGATTTCTTACATCTCCCAAATCTCTTAAAATATACAATTGCCCGTCCGATCCTCGAGAATAACCCTTAAATCCCCCCAAAACATTCCCCTAAAACTAAACCCGAAAAATCTCGGCGATCCCGCGCGACGCGCATAACAAACAGACCGAGAAGAAACTCTCCCCCACTCACCTGCATAACAGTCGCGAGCGGACTCCTATTATTCGTGTAATCCAAGTTGTCTCGATGGGCCCAGGCCAGCGGCTCGTACGTGCTGTGGTTCGCCTGGAAGATGGTCCAGTCGTACCCGGGCAGGGGTCCCCAGGCCGTCTCCCCGGCCCTCGTCAGTCGGAGGATCGGCGACGCGGCGTTCAGCTGGGCGTCCTGGAACGACGAATTTTGATATATATATTCGATGGATGTATTTGAGTTTAATAAGGGTCGGGAGCAGATGCGTGGAAGCGGGTACTTTTGTAGGCGCAAGGTGTTTCTGCGCGCGCGGCTGGCTTAATGAATATCAGGGCTGTGACTGCTGAACGAGAGGGATGCTTTATGAGACGTGGGGGTGTGATTTATGGGGGTATAAGGAAAAAGCGGGTTGGCAGATTGTATTTTGGAAATTTCGAGGTGGGAGAAGGAGCTTTTGACGTTTCTGTTTTTTTGCGGCGGGAGGATGTAGGTCGTTGAAAAATGAATTCGCTTTTTGCGGACTTTATGTGGGTTATGAATTGGGAACGGTCAGGTTGAGAAACGAGGTGAATTTTGTAAAAAGCGCAAGTCCGACGTTTAAATAAATTATCCCAATTAGGCTCATTCATTTTGGTAAATACTATTTTTCATACGTAAATTTTAAATACTTCATTTATCGCGTTATTCCATTGACTGAAAATTATTCATTGAGAAAAAAAAACTGTTCTTAAATAAAAAAATTTTAAAAAGTTTGAAAGACAAACTTACAGCAAAGCGAGCTTAATAAGACGTATAGTTGGGCAGAGTTATAAAAGTGAGCGGTATGTTATGTACACAAAGTAGTAAAGCGCAAACGGTCAATTACACGTTGACTGTAAGTAGTACAAGTCAACGTACAGTTCGTAATTGGTTTACATTGCGTTTGTGCAACTCCAAAGTACTTTGCAAGTGAATTTAATCGCATTATTGTTACAATTCTCTTTTAAATTATAGTTCTCGATAAATTTAACGTTTCATAATCGTTTACAAAACATATATTATTTAAATTACCGTAAATCCACTTAAACCAAAAAAAAACTCCTCTCTCACCGAAAATTCCCGCCTCCTCGGCAACAAACGAAAGAGACTAGCGAACGTCGTCACAAGCAGACTACGTAAGTAAGAGGGCGCAGTTTCGTACCTTCAGCCTTAGATTAGTGTGGACGAAGAGGGGGAAGCCCTTGAGCTGGGCGCCGACGAGGCTCTCCTCGCCCGGGGGCGTAAACCCGACGATGCCCACGGAGTATTCCCGGCAATATTTGTCAAGTAGCTCGCGATTCCATTTGTCCATCTGCAAGTATTTGTTCAGGTTCTCGAAAATCAACACCCCGTAGCGGCCCTTGTCCAAATTCGTCAGCACCGGCAGCGACTTGCCCGCCACCTCGACTTTGTACCTGAAACGTGAAGGGAGAATTTTTTGCGTCAGATCCTGGGAGGCGGTTATATATACTTTTAGGAAGGGTAAATATTTATTTTGTTTTAAATTAAATCATTATTGTGTGCTGCCTTGTATTTGAATAATAAACTTCGTTACAGATGCATTGTAAATAATCTCAAATATAATTCCGAAAGCATTGAAAATAAAATCATATATAATTATTAGTGCTTCACAATAGAAAATGTAAAATATTTGATTACGAAATTAATACCAAAATAATCAATAATTGCATGTAAAATTCATGCATGTATATATGCATTACCAACAAAAAAACTAAGATCTAAATCAAGGCAGCTCCTTTTTAATTTAAAAGGTAAATGGGTCCATTACTCAATCCTCAAGGCGGCGCGTAAACATTATATTATTATAATAATGTCCTTTTATTTTCTAATAAAGAATCCGATAACCCGGCCGCGTATAAAAATCCCATCACGTCTCGAGGATCGCGCAATAAAGGATTTTTTTATCGTCCGTATAAAGACTCGAGGCGTCTTGGAATGCTGATGGATTCCTGAGCATCCTTCAAGTGCCGTAAAATCTCGCTCGCCTTTCGAATTTAATGGGGGGAGCGGGGGTGGAGGGGGCATAGGGGTAAAGAAGGCAGCGACGACGGCGGCCCGTAGCAGCCTCGGCAGGGGACAAAACAATTTTATTTTCTTCGAGCCTGAAGAGACGAAGATTTGTGACGACTCTTCCACGTCAATTTCATATGCGGACTGGTCTTTTACCAACGGCGGAGTGAAATTCCTTGAGGTCTTCATTGAAATTACCTGCTTTAGCTTTGATAATGATGTTTCTTTCGGGTTTGCGTACTAAATTCAGATTTCATTAATTATAGAAGCTTTGTTTGCACGAAAACATTAACGAATCGTAAATAACAAACCTTCAAATTATCAAACTTTTTTGTTTCTAATAATATTTATTTTTATTTTTATTTTTGAATTTTGTAAATTTCTATTACAGTTTTTGTTCTTTTATTTTGTGTTCATTATAATTAAATAACCTAAACTACTTGAAAGGATTCACCTAATTTTTCAATTAAAAAACAAGTCCTTCGCAGTTCACCGAATCGAAATAAAAGCTCGAAAGAAAAGGAATATTCGTGGAATTAATAAGCAGCTAATTGAATAAAGAACGATGAAAAGAGAAATTGCGCGAAATTTTTCAATTAAAATACAGATAAATAAGAATATTTGAAATCAAAGAAGTTTGTGCGTAAAATAAAGAAGCAGCGAAGCTCGACCACAACGGCTTTCAGCCGCTCGGCCATCGACGTTAATTAGCCCGCCGAGAAAACGAAGCTTTACTTTTCCGTTTCCTTCTCCGATTTCCATCGGCGACCGACCGCACCGAGTGGTAACTCCTCAAACTATTTCTAAAGTTTTCTATTTACTTGCTATACTTTTTTGTTTCTGAGAATATTAACTTTCCTAAACTCAAACTTTTTCATTTCAAATTTTGATTGCTAGGGGGAGCTACAAGATTTTGTACATATATTGTATCTGTATGAGAATTATGAACTGGAATCAATGCTAATTTTGCTATTGATTATAGAGGGTAGAGTTTAATATCTTGAAAAGATCTTTCAGATAAAAAGAAAGCTTTAATAGCCAACTACTATGCAGCAATTATAGGTACTGCATCATATTGCATTTTATTAAACGGGTATCAAATGCCTTTGGGCAACTCTTTACAAATAGAGGTTGAGCAGACAACGTCGCAAGTTCTGCTGACAAGGAAAATATAATCAGTTATTCTCGAAACCAATTTACCTCCGCCACGTATTGCTAATATTTTCATTATCTTTCACTGCGTTTTTTTTAGATTCACTTCAAACATTATTTACAATTCATCTTACCTCAAATGCATCGCAGTCCATTAAAAGCACGTGTTTACAAAAATAAGCGCGCGAAAAGTTCCCAATAACTCAAACGGAAGAGCCCCGAGCTCGAAATTAACCGCGAACGATCACTCGCCGCGGCACGATACTCTCCGTCCACCGAAAACTCTTCGCACGGCTCGAAAAGAGCATCTACCGCTACTGCAATATTTGCAGGCCGCGCGACTCCCGTCCTCCCCCCTCCGCCGGGGTAAACAAAGTTTTCGCCGACTCAAATATTTCCTCTGGCAATTGAACGCGGAGAGAGAGAGAGGAAGAGCCCGTTTCACTCGCCGTCTCCGAAAATTCGCTGCGAGTCCGCTTTTAGTTGCGCGGCGAATTCGGCGGAATTAGAATCACAACGGCCTCGTCCGTCGGCTTGTCGATTCTTTTTGCTCTCGAATGCGATTTCGTCGCTGCTCGCTTAGCGATTCTTCCCGGGGTTTAGCGCCGAGTTGCTTTTGGAAGTCCTGGTCGGAAGGTTTCGGATGGCGGGTAATGAGCGATTAAAGTGCCTTTGTTTCGAGGGTATTGGATTTTACGAAAATAAGCTGGGCGCAGTGCATTGTTCGGTAATTATGTCGCAATTATTAGGGAAGCGAGTAATTGTTGGTGTTGCAAAAATTTACTATTAATTAGGTGTGAAATTCGAAAGAAAAATTCATCGAGTATTTTTATATCGTCGGATCGTGCAGGAATTGGACATTTTTCAAGCGTTCTTGCCGTAAACTTTCAATATCGCAGTAAAAAGCTTTTATTGAAAAATGTTCAAATTTTTTTCAGTGTTATTAAGTAGTAAATTCGCGATGGACACTAAAAACGAAATAGTAAAAAAACGCGAGCCGCGAGGCGAGAGAGAATAGGCGAAAAGGAGAGAAAAGAAAGATCTTCGTAAAAAGAGTGTAAGGGAATCGCGTAATTTCCTCCCTAATTTGTCGCTCGACGCGATTCCGCGAGCCGTTCCATTTGTTTTTTTTTTAATCAAAAATTACGGTTCAATCTAAACAACAAGCTTCCCTTTAAATCATCCGAGAGCAGTCGGGCAAAAATCCTTCCGCCAGGCATAAATCGTGCACTCGCGGTGCCGGCCATTACGCGAAAACTCAATTAAATCTGCATTGATCAGGCTGGAAATTGACTCGGAACCAACGGCGCGGCCGGAAAAAAACCCCGGAAAAGAAAAGACAGCGGCAATTACTAAAATATCCAGCCTCGATAAAAGTCCTTGTAAATTACGTTCGAAAAAATCCGGCCCTCTCTCTCTCTCTTTCTCTCGCGCACGCGAAACACGATTTGCCGAGTAGCGACGGGCGAAAAAAGGAGGAAATTAAAGCCGATGGGATCAGCTGCGGGGGCGACTTTGGCTATTTTTTCAAATCGAATCTCCACCTCGGCAAAGCGAATCCCAATATGTCAGAGAGGTTCGTGTGCCTATGACAGCGAACCAAATGAAATTCGCATTCCGGCTTTCTCTCTCTCTCTCTCTTTTTTTCCCGCCGCCGCCGTTGCTCTCCCCTTTTTTTCTCTCTCTCTCTCTCTGCCGGCCAGCCTCTGTAAATCATTTATGCATTTTCGCGTTTTCCGGACGCTTGCTCCGGGAGGAATCGCGAAAAAGTGCGCGCCAGAATTACTTGCCGTTAGATGGAGTTAATTAAAAATAAAAATCATGGGGCTTGAAAGCGCGAAAGACTGACTGTCCCGTTCCCCGGGAATAATGAAGTTTTAATGAGGGAACCGAGGTGAAAAGCTTCGGGATCTATATACATTTGTTTGGCCTGTTTTTTTTCGCTCGCCCTCTTCCACGAGCCACGGTTGTTAATTATTTCTTTTCACTTGCTTATTTCAAAGGTGATAAGTTCTTTGGAAATTCTTTTATGACGGCAACTTTAAAACTAACAATAACAATGACCCCGGCGCAAAGGGAAAGTTTGAATAAGTTGGAAAAGTTTTAAAGTGCGTTTTCAACCGAAAGCCGAGGATATTGTAGTCCGCGAATATTGAATAACTTTCTTATAATTTATGCTTCTATACATTTTGGTTTTAGCAGGTGTGTTCCAATGTTTTATTAAATGTTAGTAGCACAATTTAGCGAGTGCTGGTTAATTAATTGTAAGAAACAGTTTATATTTAGCTATTCAAATTTTTAAACTTGTGATAATAATATCGTTACAAATTAACAGTTCAAGCATCAAAGGAACAATTTAATCAACGCATTCTACGTTTTATCTAATCGCAGCGTATTTCTATTTAAACTTTCTGAAAATGTAATACGAATAAAAGTTACGTAACGCTCATTTATAACTGCACAAAAGAGAGAGTTTCTAATGAATATCTTAAATGATTATTTACACTATTCATAAACTTCCCCAACTTTCGAAACAGTCATACAAACTTCGCTGGCAAGAACAAAAGTGAAACTCATTATATCAGATTCCATTTCATCCGTTACAAAGTTTCTCGTCTCACTTCTGTCAATAAGCCTATTACGCCGCTCCGCGCCTTTCGCGTCTCCCCGTAAAAAGATATTCCCTCCTCGCAATTATCGTTCCTTCATTTCTCCCGGCGAAATAAATATCAGTCGGCGGCACACTCCGAGCGGCCTGGAGATGATGCAGGCATCGCACTTTGATGACTCGCAGAACTCGCGGGAATATCGCGTTAGCATTGCAAAGTATCGGATTATGCGAGCTTCTTGGAGTCCTCTCATTTTGGCGGCCGATGTTTTTGCAGATTCAGCGCTCGTCACGTTAGATATATATATACACATATATATATATATGTGTATATTCGTCCGTACGGCGCTGCGGTCGAGATTCGTGTTTTTTCAAATAATAAGCTGGGGGAAGATTTCTTTTTTCAGAAATATTTGTGTCGGTCGGCGGATTTTTCAAAGGAGCTTTCGAGATTACGCCCTGCTGGGCACCGAGCTCTCGCATATTTTCACTGGCCGGGGAGGAGTTTGAGCGAGCCGGGAGATATATTTCTTTTAGGTTCGAGCCCGGAGACGAAATATAGTGGTATTTTTGCGACGTAAATTATTGAGAAGAGCTGTATCGCCGCGTAAAAGTTTATATTGCTTGTTTTTCGCAGGGGGTGAAGTATGGATTTTTGACAATAATAAATAAGAAAGTATGGATTGTAGAATTAGAAGTAAAACGGATTGTTAAAGTTAGCTTTCGAAGTATAAAGTTTTCACAAAGTATTTAAACTCAATCAACGGATTGAGAGTAAACAGTTTTTTTTTAGAATAAGTAGTCCAACTAATTCTACGCACAATACACGGCACTAAGAGAAAAAGTCAACTTTCTAAAGTCGATTGTAAAAGCTAGTAGTGCCGAGCCAATCTAAAAATTTGCAAGTGAAACTCGCTACATTGTGTGTTTTGTCGAATCATAAGCCATTATCGCGAATCATTTTGAATGTACAAAAGATGCATTACAATAAAGTTGCTGCCTTTCACTGAGATTTTTATTCGATGCATTATTTAAAACTCAAAATACTTATTCAGTTTTTCAACGCGCCTTGAAAAATAGATTCGGATTAAACCAGCAAACTCAGCTGATAAAACAGTCGAAAAAGAGTGTTTTGGTGGGTGTATTTACAAAAGAGGACGAAAAAGGTAAGGTCGAGCGGCAAGGTTGAAACAATATTTTGCGGACGAATGATTAAGGAAGGTACAGCCTCTCGGCAGTATGTTTTTTTCTTCTCCGTTTCCGGGACAAAGTCACTACATACCACTCTGGAGACTCTGGCGACGTTACGTGGGAGATTACGGAATTAAATCAACGTTCTTTTATTATGACTCTGGTAAAAAATGATACCTCGTGGAACTCTTGGCCCGAGATACCGAAATGAAACGTTACTCTCTGAAGTAATAAAAGATACGTAGATTTAGCTGGAAGTTTTGCGAAAACTGTTTAATCGATATTGAATAAAATTTAATAGAAATCTAAAAAAAAAATCATTGCAATGAACATACATTTTTGATATTAGATTTTATTTTAAGAAAATTTCATTTATTTAATTATTGGTTGTTCACCGTAAAAATTCGCATTGCAAAACATTTCCCCAGTCCTCGAAAAAGTTAAAGCCCAAAATCCATTCACCGTCGAAAATCATTACGAATAAAAGCGCCCTCCGCAACGCGGATGAAAACGCGACGAATCAACAATGCCCGTCAAGATCCATAAACAACGGAATTTCTTTCTCAATAAGTAGTGCATTCAATATTATTCAACGAAAATCCACAATGTGTCTGAAAGCCCGGAGAATATAACCGTCGCGCATAAAGGAGGGAAAAAAAGAGAGTCGAAATTAGTTTGAGGCAACTATCATGGGCCAAAGCGAATAGAAAGGCCTTTTGTCAAGCTCCACCGAGGCCTTTTGAGAGTCTCTCCGAAAGGTGGTGGGTTATATATATATATATATATATATATACGCGTGGCGGCGCGGGAGCGCGTCGCTCACGTCCCTATGATGGGATCTAATTTGAAAGGATTCACCGGTCGCGAGCTTCATTGTTGAATGGAGTTACGAAGGGCTCAATTTGAAATAGCGTATTTGCATGCAAAAGGTTTCGCAGTTTTACAAATGTACGCCTTAAGAGATTTGCAAATAGCCGGTAAATCCTCGGACCGCCTCGGGGGGGTGGCTCGCGTATTTTTGAGTCTAATTGAGTATCGGGGTGGGGGTTTCAATTATTCGGACGTTCAAGGTAGGGGTTGACAAAAGCCGCGAGAAATTAATCAGGCTGACGGCGATGGAACTTTCGCGTAAGCGGCTCATACCTCTACAATGGATTCGTTTGGCTAATGAACAGCGATGTTTTAACGTAAAATTAATTATCAATTAAACATTCATTGTGCATTATTCTCAAGTTGTTTTATAACTGTTTTTTGATTATATTTGAATTGTAATTGAAAGAAAGTGACCTCACTGTCAAAATAAAACTATCTATTCGCTTACTAAATTGTCTACTTTCGTCCATTTTTATTAGATATTATGGTATTTGTGAATTAAAGTTCAACTTACATTTCCGACCGAGTGATATATAGTTCACACAGCCTCGAAAAATCTACAGCAAATTAAGCAGCTAATTGATGGTTTTATTTAGTCAATCATCCAATTACAATTCGAATAATTATCTTAGACCTTTCGAAAGATGTATTCGAGCAAATCAACCGCTCCATCAATCCATTTTTTCACTTCAAAAAATTGCCGGCTTTTAAAAAAAAAAAAAAGCTTCATTACGTCCTTCCTAATGAATCCAACAATACCCTTTAAGAACAGAAGCACCATCGATTATTCCTCTTAGACCTGCCCATTAAAACCTGTCGCAATAACGCACCCAGCCAATAGCCGTCTGAAAAAGCGTTCGCGCTCGATTTTCTCCCGCGCGAGAGCTGCCATGCGCCGCAATTTCGAGGAGCTGCCGCGACCATTCTCGTTCCCGGCTGCCTTTCGCATTTCTCCTCGTCTTTGTCGGCTGTGACTGAATTGCGAAAAGAGATCCTGACCCAGTTGAGAGAGGTTCCAGCGCGATACATCAGGGCGTCGTTTCGTTAAAGTGCCGCGCGGCGGCACCTCTAATGCGTCGTCGTCGCCGGGCTGAGGAATTCGCGCGTCTATTGCTTTGAATTGTTTAGTGGCGCGGGCGCCCCCGCCGTTTGTCGTACTCCCCGACACCACCGTCAGTCCTCGTTCCTGCGGCTCGAAAAGGTTTCGGCTCTCTGTGTTTAAGAGCTGCTCGGGAAATTGGCGTCGTTTGGCCGCGGCGGAGCAGGCTGGCGAAATGATGCATGGCCCCGCCGTAAAGTATTTTCGGAGCCAATCTTTTGTGAAATTTCCCGATGGCGTTCTTGCTGGCTGGTTTCGGACTTCTGGTAAAGTGTGTATTTAAAGATGGGCTTGTTTAATGGCAGCGAACGGGTATATCTGTATACGTATATAGAAGTAAGAAATGTTCGGTGTCGTGTTAAGGTTTGCGTGAAACAAATCGTTTGTAAAATTTCAAACTATATTTTTGAATGTTTTAATATTTATGTAGAATTAAGTGTAGGTAATAACTGATTTGCACATTATAATTTTTAGTGATTTTAAAAGATTGTATTTTGTAAATATTTTTTGGATCTTTTAAAAACAAAAATTGTATATAAATTTTTAAAATGCTTTATTTCAGAGCAGGAAGATAATTTCCTCTGTTATTATGGGATAAAACGCAATGCAGTAGTATATCATTATAAATGAATATTAATGGATATCGGAAAAAGGATACAAGTTTTACGATTAAAGTTTAACAAGGGGAATAACAAGGAGATTTCAGCTAATATTTTACTCTTATTATTATAAAAATTCATTGATACTCGTTATTATCTGAAATTAAGTTATTGATTTTACAAAACCTCCGATATCATTAGAAAAAAAAGGATCACGGAAAGATCAACCAACATTAAACAACGCAATTTCAAGTCACCCATTAAACCATAACTCTCGCTCTCGTTCCCGAAAATGAAAATCCCCCCGCGAAAACTTCATCAGAGCAAAGCTGCTTAGCGTAATCTAAAATCCATCGAAATTTGGAAAAGCCCCTGACGGCAGACATCGGCATCCACTTAGCGGGTTCTGAAAAAAGCTCTCGCCCCGAAAGTTAGACTCTCCTCCCGATCGACGGGGGGATATACATATAGCCTCGGAGGCATCGGGCCGAACTTCCGGAGGAAGATCCCGCGGGGGTCCGTGTCGATCAGCGTTAACGTCGGGGCCAAGTTTCGACGCGTCCGCGCGATGCAAATCACGTAGAGAAGAAAAGAGGAGACGCCGCCGCCGCCGCTGAGAAATGGACGCGCGGCCGGCAAAGAAGTTGCCGTCGGGGCCCGGAGGTAATTAAAGACGGGACGGCGCGATTAGGTTAATGCATGATGAAGCTGAGACCGAGGGAGGGCGAGAGAGTGCATTAGGAGGTTAATTTCGGGCTTGATTAATGCCGATGTTGCAGGTCCTTCGAGCGGAGTGATTGGATCTTCGAGTTTTCTGGGGGAGCGGAGAGATTCGATCGGGTTGGAAAGAGCGTCAAGGGTTATACGTGGCCTTGAAGGGAGAATACTGAGAATGCTTGGAGGTAATTGGCCGGAGGTTCGTACTTTGATGAAGATGGTTAAAGCTTGAGCAAAAGTTCCGTAATAAATTTTAACAAATTAACAAGCTGTTTATTTCCATAAGTCAATGACTTGGCCTTCTCACACGAAAATCCATTCTAGCCTCGCGCGTCAGTCGTCGAATTTTGCCACCCGAACTGCGAAAGCGTAAGATCAAAAGCACAATATTCGCCCGCATCCCCAGCAGATATATATCTCGACGTATAGAAGCCGCCTTCCCGCAAAGCCAGCACGACATACACACGTGTCGCTCGGCACGCAGCGCGGCGGAGCGTCGTCACAGCCCCCCCGTCTCGCAAGCCTCTTAAACTCGTCTCGGAAAAGAAAAGCAGCTCCTGGCAGAGCGTTAAATGATCGATCGTCTCCGGAGGCTCTCGCGTGTAGTGTATGTGTGCGAGAGAGGCAAGTCGCGCGCGGAAATCCCGGGAAGAAAGTTTTCCGGACGTAAGCTCGTCAGCGGCATTAATTTCTTTATCGAGCTCTGACGGCGTGCCAGGTCCCGTCTTTGTCTCTCTCTCCTTAATCCCGTTAGGCGCGCTTCGCCGTGGCTCTCTCTTCCGCCTCTCTTATTCCGGCCGGCTTGGCTCGCAGGCAGCCGTTCGAGGTATCGAACTGCCGTCCCCACCGCTGCCTTTAACTCGATTTCGCGAAATAAGCGCGCGCGCGCGGTTCTTCGGGAATCCGTCCGGCGTGCACAAAGCCGAGAGAGAGAGAGAGAGAGAGGCAGAAGCTTCTGGGAGGCTCTTTTTATTCGATGCTAAGCGATACGAACGACCGCCTCGGGAAATGCGATGAACGATCGCCGAAATGGGGAAGTGCCGTGATTTGCGATTGCTTTCTCTTTTTATTTAGCCGGCGATTCCTTTACGGGCTTTAAAAGTCAATCTCTATTCTGTTAAATGGGTCTGGATATCGTATTATTGAGAAATCCGAGCGGACTAAGGGGGAGCTAATATTACTTATTCGTTTGCGATTGTTCCGTTTGAGCTCTCATAATGGATAAGAATTCCTTTAAAAATCGCTTGGTAGAGATATCGATGAATTTATTTCGGTTCTTTTGCGCGATTTTAAGAATGAAAGACGAATCTTCGGACGAATGCGATAGTTTTTAGAACAGTTTTTGTTTAATTCATGAAGCTTACATTGATTTTATTAATGTGACGTCCTTCTGCTTGACTAACATGATCAAGTAAATTGGCAATGGGCAGTCTTTTAAAACCGAATAAAATTTTTGTAAAGATAAAATTTGCAAGGTTGCATGTCTCGGACAACCGATTTGGACAGTGTAATGTAAATGCAAGTGTTCTTTATGAATAAATTTGCAGCAAAACGACGAGTATAAAAATATCCCCAAGCTGGACAAAAATTTACGAGAACAAATCGATTTTAGAAGCGTTCGCTGCTGACGTCAGGCTATTAAATTTTCCACATAATGTAGGAGTAAAACGTACATTAGAAAAGGCCGATAGTATTCGCGGCGTGAAACTGAAAAAAAAAGTGGATTATTGGAAAAAGTTTCATATATGCGCGCCGCTGCTGCTGTATTTTAAAAAGTTTTTCTACGCTCTATAAAAAAATTGCTATAATATCCGGCGAGTACCTCATGCAGTATGTATAGTAAGTGCACTTCGCGAATGCGTCACTGTATTTGAATATAATTGTATATATTTGAGCGCACTTTTGAAGCAGTGAAGGATTTCAGACGGAATACAGAGTGTTATGTCAAGATTGCAAAGTTTTTTGGTCAACTGGTGTTAAATTGACGTTTTTTTTTTAAGTTGAAAGAAAAGGAAACGTACAATGTAAAGTGGTCATATCAGCCAACAAGTCTCGATTTATTTATCTTAAAATATATAAATAATATATCCGATAAAATGCACATTTATTCTTTTAAGAGAGTTACTCGTTATAAATTTCAATATTAATTTGAAATATCAATATTCACATAAAAAATATTCTACATGCAATCCATCAATTTCGTTTATATTTCTTTAAATTATTAATTTTCACTTGGAATTGCGTAGAAGAAAATTACAAAGCGCTCAAAAAAGTAAAAATAAATTTAATAGTATCCCCTATCAATCGCCAACATCTGCCATAAACTCCGCCACTTAAAATTCCCCGCCAAACCTCGCGCCTCAACCTCGTTAAAGCAGAAAGGAACTATAAAAAAAAAAGAATAAACGGAAGAGCCCATCGCCGCGAAGCGAGAAAATCGTGTTAAACACGTTGTAGCAGGAAACTGCGCGTCCTGCGGCAGTAGAAACAGTCATCAAGCCAAGGCTCTAGTCAGACTCCGCTCTCCCTTCTCCGCGATATTCCCACACCCCTCTATCCCGTCCCCGAGAAACAGAGGATGTCGACCGAATCCCGATGAGGCGAATAAGTACGAGCGAAGACGAATGTAACGGCTGACGCGCTGCGGTGCGCTTCTCAGATTTCGACCAGTGTCCTCCGGGAGAGAGAGGGAGAGAGAGAGAGTCGAGCGACGGGAATTATTCATGAGGGGCGGCTGCAGCAGCCGACCGAAGAAGAAGTTCAAGCAGACGCGCGAACGCCCCGGCCAAACTCCTCTCTTTTCCCCGTCTGCGACTATTTTCTTTCGGCGATTTTTTTTTGCGGCCCCCTCCTTCCCGCCGGAAAGCGCAGACGAGCTCGCGGGAGTGTAGGTATTTAATGGATAGAGGAGATAAATATTTTAAGGGAGGCGGCGAGAGCTTCCACCTTTTTGCGGGAGAGGCGCAGTCGAGAGACGATCGCTCTGGCTTTATTGCGTGTTTCGGTGTAGTTATTAGCGTGTAAGGCGTGTTGCATGAATGGTCTCTTTTTCGCGTTGGATTGACCAAATTGGAGAGGCGTGTCAAGTGGGGAAGGTTGAAACGAGTGGAGGAATTTATGTTTTTTAACAGATTTATTATTCATGTTTAAATTTAATTTTTCGCAGAATTGGAACGGCAACAAAGGCAGAAAAAGCAAAATAATTACAAGCATTTTCATCCAAATTAAAAAGCCTTGATTAAAAATGTAAAGTTAAAAATTAGTTTAATCAGTATATTCGAATAAATTACTCACATATCAGTCGCGAAATGAAGTAGCGAAAAATGTTTCGATATTTTCGCCGGGAATCGAGGTCGCTTTTAAATTTATTCGCGAAAGGAAAACAGAGCACTAAAGCGAAAAGTGTAAAATTATTCCACGCTCATCATCCTCATCGCCCTACATTTCCTTCACA
Source organism: Ormyrus nitidulus (assembly GCA_900474335.1). Lineage (NCBI taxonomy): Eukaryota > Metazoa > Arthropoda > Insecta > Hymenoptera > Ormyridae > Ormyrus > Ormyrus nitidulus. The sequence goes on along the minus strand of UCOL01000192.1, from coordinate 24,236 downwards.
TTTACTCCGGCAAGTTCCGCTGCCCTCCTCCCCAAATCAAAGATTTTTACCAACTTCCCCGGCAAACTTTCCACTCCGAGCAACGAACTCTCTCTCTCTTTCTCTCTCTCGGCGTTTTCAAAATAAGACCGCGACTGCCGGGGGAAAACCGCGGCTCGGTGAAATAAAAAGCGAGAACGGGCGAGGGGAGAGAAAAAAAAGAGAAATATCCGACTCGAGTTCGCGCAGTTTGATTAGGCATTTGCATTTTTACGGCTGACTCTTCTTCTTCTCCGAAAGTCTGTTTACGGTCTATACAAAAGGCTGCGCTCCTTCGCCTCGCTCGTTTTTTTTCTTCCGACTCTTTTCCTTCAGGAGCAGTTCGGTCCCGATTGTTCCCGGCGCGAGAGAGACGCGATTGGAGAACAAAGTTAGGAAAAGGAGTGCCAATCAGGTAGAAAAGTATCGAGGCGAAGGACGGGCGAAGACAGTATGCGAACCATTGACTGCGGAGTGAGAGAGAGAGAGAGGGGAGAAAAAAGAGAGACCCGAGGAAATAGGAAACAAGGGACGAGTCTCGAGGAGAGGAAAAACGGCTCGATCGGAGCGGGAGAGAATTACCGAGGACTGCTGCTCCGCGATGTCAAATCAAATATTAGATTGAAAGCGAGCGAAACCGGTTTTGGCTAATGCAATTGGCATAATTGAGCAAGGAAGTTTCAATCGAAATTTCTCGAGACACTTGAAAGAATAAAAGCCAAACGCCACTTTTGTTAACGAGACGATTGGCTTTTGGAAATTTTGAATAAATTGAAGGAAAAAGAGATTAAAGAATCAGAGAATCAGCTATATTACTTTTACCGAAAACTGCTCGCAAGTTTTCGACGGACGGGAGTGGCTTAAATTCAGCGGGCTGGTGGCAAAACGCGTTTTTGAATTGGACAATGAAGCACTTATTAAATAGAAGAAATAATGGAGCACTTTATACGGCAAACTCCGTCAAAGTTGGGATAAATTCTCGTAAATTGTTGCTTTGTTCCAGATTAAACCGAAAGAAGTTTGAATTAACTGTTGATAAATCCGTTTGTTCCTCAGATTCCCGCCAGTGTGAAGTATCTGGAAGAGTAGCGCCGAGGGAGGGAGACAAGGAAACAAGGAGAGAAAGAGAGAGAGAGAGAGGGAGAGAGAGCGATAGAGACAAAAGTACTCGAGCCTTAAAAGCTTGCGGAAAGCGCGGATGCTACTTCCGCTTCTATTTCTCTATCTCTTTATCTTTCTCTCTCGCTCTTTCTCTCTTTTAACCCCCATCCCCCCTCCTATCTCTGCTTTACTGCCGGACCGCGCCGCGAGAGTCTTTTCAAAGTTAAAGTTGGCCTCCCCGTTGCGGAGGGCATCCGAGAGGAATCGCTACGTGTTTTGATTTTTGAAATGCCGAAGATCAGCGAAATCTTTCCGCTTCGGTGAAAACCGCCAGCCGTCGGGGGGGACTTTAAACGTCCTTTATCGCGGGAGGTGCGCAGCTGCTCTTGGCATCGGATGCAGATCTTAAAAATTTTCGCAGAATTCGATGTCGCGCCGTTGGATTTGTATTTTAGGCTCCGCGATATGGATGCTCGAATGTTGCGAGAGATTTCGTTCGCCGCGGGAGAAAAAAGTCTAGCAATCTGGTAAAAGCTTAATAACGTTAAGTTCAAAATTGAAAATTTCGATCGTATACGGATGAAATAATTGGATTGATGAATAACTTGCTCTTAGTGCTAATGCATGAGGAACAACAATAAACCCCGTTTCTAAATTAAATTTTTTAATTTGCAGCATACAAATCTAGAAAAAATTCATCAAAATTCGTATCTTAATTGGTCTTATAAAAAAAGGTAAAATTTCAACTGTTAAATAGAGCACCACGAAAATTAAAAATTCATTACTCATAACGTTCCTTTGACGCTCGAATTTCCAAAACTTCAACACATCTTCACGCTCTCGCGAGCTTTTTCAAAATCCAACTTCTCCCCGCTCGCCTCGAAAAAAAGCTCGCTACAAGAAAAGCTCTCGCGCACCTCCGCTGAACGCACTCCGACGAATTTCGACGGGAGCTATTTCATAAGAGTGCGCTCGCGCCGACAAAGAATATGTCGCGTCTGACTCGCTCAAGACAGCTCCTTTTTCACCCGGGCCGATGCGCGAAGTAGGTCCGTCGACGAGGCAAAGGGGGATGATGATTACAGCGGAGGAGTAGAGTTCTCGCGTCAAAGAGCCTAAAAGAGAGAAAGGCCCCCCTCCCCTCCGCCGACTAGAAACAATCCTTCGCTCTCGCGCGACGCCTCTTATCATCCGGCCTCTCTCTCGATATTTCTCAGAAAGGAAACTCTCACGCAGACCGAGCTGAAAAGGGAAACGAGCGCTCTACATTTTTCCTACTATCCGCCTTCTGCCGCTGCTGATAGAATGGAAGAGTCGCGGTGCGAGAGCTTGATGAACGGCGGTGCGTCGCCGCTGCGACAGAGGCTTTTGTACGCTGCTTGACGTATCAGATTTTTGTTGTAATTACGCGCTGAAAGGGGGGGGGGAAGGTTTATCTAATTGTTTGCGACGACGGGGCTATTATTTTTCAGCCCCGGTATAATGTGAAAATTTTCGTTTTCAAAGGGGTTTAATTCTATGTTTAACCGCAAGCGAAGATAACAAAAATTGTTTCGTTAATCTTTTTGGCGCGGCGTTTGTGCGAAACGACGATGTGAAAAAAAATATTCTAGTAAAGGGCTTTTGACGGAGGTAAATTTAAATTTTTTTTCTAAATTAAACTGCGAAAGGACGAATGTTTTAATCAAAACGTATTCAGTATAATTTAATCTTTCCGAGTGGATGTTCAAGGATGCTTTGCTCTTTGATATTTCAATTTTTAATTATCCATTTTGAATAGAAAAATAAGTTTTCATATTAAATTCATATTTGTACATCTTGTAAATAACAAACGCGTTTTTAATGCGCTTGCAAGAATTGAAAATTTAATTTAATGAGATATTCATTAAATTAAATAAAATATTTCCTCAAGTATTAACTTTAAAGCGAAAGCGTCAGCGAAATTGGAGTCTCACCCATAAAATATTACCGAAAGAAAATAAACGAGCACCTAAATAATTCACTTCCTGCAAAAAATGCGCTCCACTTATAACGGCGCGATCCGCAAATAATGAAAATTTTGACTTTGACAAAGCGACAAGTCCAACGTACATTAAGTTAGTAGTTATTTAATGAAACAATTTCAGGGACGAGCAGGGACTAGCCAGTCGTTCGTTTTTCTTCCTGACATTTACACGAGTACTACTCCGGAGGGGGGGAGTGGGGCCGGGGACACAAATAAAGTGCAAAATGCAGCCTGTGTTTATTGACTGCGACGAGAGAGAAAGAGAAGCGAGTAACGACGGTTAATTTCAGCGTCTACTGTCTAATTTATTGACACTTGAATTTTTAACCGGCCGGAATGACAGTATCCGTTGCTCGCGCTGCTCTTTTCCGAACGGATGCTTAACCTCCTTGCAAATATTTGCCAGGCAGCAGCAGCAGCAGCAACGCCGAAAAAGCAATTGGTCGGAAAAGTGAAAAATGCGCGTTTTTCTCCCCTCCCGGCTCCGCGTTCGACGTACGAGAGTCAATATTATTCGTATCGTTTAACGAGCTTTTGATGCGTAAACGACTGCAATCAGGGCGAGTGTTTAATTAGTAATGAAAGAAACGCGCTCGCCGCGCTCCAATTATTCCGGCGTGAGTCTAATTTTGTTGATCGTTTCCCAATTATGAGCGTCCGTCAGCGGCGAGTGCAAAATTAATCACCGTCGGTTAACTGACTGTCGTCTCTTCAAATTAGCCCGGAAAATCGTCTCAATTATCCCGATTGAGGAGTGCACAATTCGCTTAATCTTGCATTATCAAGAGTGAATTCTTAAATGAGAGATCATCTTCCGTTACTCTCGTTCATCATTCTCCCGTCCGACGCTCTTTTCTTGACTTCCTTTCAAGCTGCCACCGGAATTAGCAATGAAAAATAATGAAATTAATGCATTATTTAGAGAAAATTCTTCGAATGAAAAATAAATTAAATTAAATTTTAAAGCTTAACTTTTAAATTTGATATCACATACATTTTATATGATCCAATAAATCATGTCGATAACTGCTATTTTGACAAATCTGCGTTGAAATAAAATCCATTATTGAAACTTCAACTCATGTTTTTCAGCAACAAAAAGTAGAATAATACGTTGACTAATATTTGATAACGTTGATTATTTTATAATATTAAAACGAATAATCTCTGTATTTTTGCTGCAACAGCAATGGGTCGAAAGCAGAAATAATAAGAATTCAAAACGACAGTTAAATTATCTGTCATCTAAATTCCTCCGTTTCCAAAATAAGATATCTTCCCAGTAAATCTACTAAAGAGCCACATCCACTCGCCTCCAATAACAACTCCCCCGATCTCAATTCAAAGAAGCGCATTAAGTCTATCTCTAAAATATCCCAGTCATCATCCGAACCTCGGCCGTCGGTGCTCTTCAAGTCCACTTCCCACCTCCGCGTCCCCGTCCCTTCTTTTTCCGGCCTGCCTGAAAATCGAGCCCCACGCGCCTCGTTTCGGGCGTCGCGAATTAATCTGCCGCGAACGAGTCGAACGCGGATATTCCTCCGCGCAAGAACCCACCGGCGCAGTTCCTATTAATTTCCCGTTCGGCCGAGGGAGCAGTCGACGTGACTCCCCGCGTCGCTAAAGTTCCAAGAACTTGTGTACTCGCTGAATTTACGAGGGAGAGCTCGTGCCAGGGGGGGAGGCGCTTTACTGCGCGCAGGCCTCTCTCTCTCTTTTTTTTTCCAGGGAAGTGGGAACTTCATTTTTAAGGGGCCTATCGCGGGGATGATGAATTCCGCTGATTTTTTACGGCCGACTTGAATATGCGCCGCGTTCGATATGACTTTCATGGCTCGAATTTTTTACGCTAAGTGGACGCGGTGCAGTTTGACGCGGCCCCCCGGCTTTTGATGGTTATAAGCGTGATTTAATCAGTGATTTGTACGTTCCGGTAATAATTTTTCTGCTTTATCGGTGTTTCAACTTTTTTTTATACTGTTTCATTTAAAAGTTTCATAAGTAGCGATATTCATAAATATTTCATTACGAGCGCTTTGTTGTGAAGTGATTCTAATTTGCCTCCGCTCGACGGACTGACGTATTAAAAATTAGTACCGAGCATTTTTTTGATGGACGATTCATGCAGCTGCGATAAAAATTTAATATCACTTTTTATGAAATCATTTAAAAGCGCGAAATCAATTAACTTATAAACGTCAACAAGTATAGAGAGTGAAATATTATTTTACATTCAAAGTTGACGGCTGTGCCCTTAGTAATTCATAATTCATTGCTGACGACTGATCCTCTTTTTACTCTCAGAGTTTAAATCAAGTTAAGCCATTATTTTACCGAGTGATTTAATTAACAGTTGCAATATTCTCTCGAAGTATAATGAATAAACTTTTCTGTTAAAGGTGAGACGTATAAATTTAAAATAGTACTGTTACCTTGACGTTTAGAACTCTTGTTTATATTACTTCGAATTAAGCCTAATTTAATAGCAGAAACCGAGTTTCATATAAGTTTTTTTTAAAAGCATATATAAGCAAAACTTCATTGATGAACTTCCATAAGTTATTGCTGAACCGCTGAAAATTTGCTTAAACTGAAACTCAATATCAAAGATTACCCTTTTACCAAATCTAGCTTTTACAACCAAATAATGTCGGCGGACAAAAGTTTCTGATAAATCTGTTAAAGATATTTCAATTTTTCGAAACTCGGCAAGACCGGTTTTACCTTTAATATAAAATCTTGGCATGAGCGTAGAGCAGAGTTTATTATTCAGCAACGCTACCCTCCCCGACAACTCGAACTTCAAATGTATTCCGAGGCGCAGAAAGTTGCGATCGCGACAGAGAGAGAGAGAGAGAGAATAGTTTATTGGCAAATATACAAAGTTACGATTGAAATCGCGAGAAGTTTTTGGATACTCGAAAGTGGCGCATTACAGGATCGATCTCTTATCGTTATGCGGTTGAGATCCTGATTTTGACTTTTCGCATTTTTGGTGTAAAGTTAATCGTGAAAAATTGCCTCGCGTTTGCGCGCGTAAAATGGCTTGTATTTTCACTTCTTGCTCTCTGACTTTTTGACCTCGAAGCTTACATTCCGCGCGAACAAAGGCAACCTTCATTTTTCGTTTTATCAAAAAAGTTTTTCGCCATTTTTCCCCGTTTACATTGTAACGACCCAAGGAACACTCGTTAAAAACCTTCCAACTTGGCGTAAAAATAACTTTTTATTGAATTAATTAAAAAGAAGACGACTTTTAAATATATTTTTAAAAAAATACCACAAGAAAATCCCCTTCAAAACCTACCAGCATATTTAATTTATTGCCTTTTCACAGCTTCCCTCCCAATCTGAAACCTTCAAATTCTCCTTTTCATCCAGGCAGCTGCAGCTGTCAGTCACATTTTCATACAATCCAACACCTAGAAAGGCTCCCCCGCCCTTTAAACCTTTTTTTTTTCATCCATCCCAGAAGCCCGACTCCCGGAGGGAATTAATAGGGCGATTTTCATTCGAGTCGCAAAACTCCCCGCTCTCTCTCTCTCTCTCTCTCTCTCTCTCTCTCTCTCTCGACAATGGACTCAATCTCGCGGAAAATGCAAAAATTCCCCGTACGCGCGTTCGTTCCGGTACGCCTAGTCGGTTTGATGCGGGCATAATTGAGCCCCGGCCGAATTATTAGAGGGCCGCAGAGGTCTATCGTTCGGTGTCCGCTCTCTCAAAAACCACTGCCGGCAGATTTTCGGCCTCGCGGACGGGGGGGACATTTCGGAGCGCGCTCTCGCTTTGATCGATCTCGCCGCGGGCGTTGTAATTTGCGAATTTGCCGCGAATTGCGGCCGGCAGGGCTCTCTGTTTTAGTTTTTTTTTTCTTTTTTTTATAATTCGATTCTGTCCCTTTCCGAGATTCTGGAGATTCTTTTGTCGATAGCAGAGAGGATGGTTGACTGGGTTAATCGAATACGTTATTTCGTTAAAATGAATTGTCACGAGATTTTGCCACGTGTGCTTTTCGTTTGCGTCCCTTTTTCATGAAAAATGTCGATTTTCGCACTTTTTTCGCGTCGGACAAGTACTTACAATATTAAAAGCATTACAAATGATTCTGTATAAATATTATATTTGAAGATATAAGTTAAGGTATATATTGTTGCTAACGATGATGAATTTATAAAAGGCAGAAATCAGAAAGTAGGTAATACATCTCTGGTACTTTCCGATTCCGCAAAAGATAAGCTTCGCGGTGTATATTCCATAAATAGCCCATCCATTGAATTCTTCATTCTCGAGAATGCTCTACTTATATTTTTCACATACACTCTTCTTCGACATTTTCTCGATTTAGTCGTTTCTGAAGGGCTTAGATTTTGAATAGAGCCGAGAATGGTAAAAAATTGTACGCGAAATGTATGAATCGAGCGAGCTTACGAATGGCGGGCAACTTTTTTTTTCTTCGGAAACAGGGTCAACGAGGTCTCGTTTCTTATATCCGCGAGGAAACTAGATTCTTTCGGGTTGTGTAAAAATAAAAACAATATTTTGCGAAAACGTTTGCGTGCTATTTACAATGCATTGTTGGACTTACGAAGATGCAGCACTTAATGAAATTAATAGAGGTTGAACTCACCTGAAACAAAAAAAAATAGGTTTATTAAATACATTTTCGCCAATGTATACAAATATTATATGTATTAAAAAATAGTAAAATTTTATCAATTTAAAAACGGCTTTGCCGAAAATTTAAAGTACAGATCAGCGTCTAATCCCTATTCCTAAATCCAATTTCCTCCTCCAAGCAATACACACCGTCCCGCGAAAAAAGCTCGCATCCGATACCCAAATAAGCGAATCCGTCTATCCGCTCGAGAGGATAACAATAACCGGCGTCAGCATCCACACGGAAAATACATCGCGCGCAAAAGGGGACGGGTGGGGAGGGGGGGTAGGAGCGGTCGGAGAGGCCAAAAAGCTTCGGAGCTTTCAGGCGCGCCGAGCTTTCTCGACTCGGCGTCCGCTCTCTCGAGCAGAAGAGGCAGCAGCGCGCAATTCTTCGCCGATGACTTTTACGGATGGGATGTGTCCCGTCGCGGCTCAGCTGCTATCGTTTGTCGGCCGAGGAATTCTAATGCGAGCAGCGCCAGGCTGCGGACCTGCACTTTTGCCTGTCGCGGCAGCTGCAGCCGCCTGGAAGATTAGCCGGCGATTGTGATGCCGCTTGCTTTTCCGTCTCTCGATCGATGGCGAATTTGTTTGATGCGGTACTTTTTTTTGGACGATTGGAATGAGCGATTGATTTGCGGAGGGGAAATTGGGATTGCTGTGATTATTGCTGCTGGAGTATAAAATGGGTTAAGTAAATGAATACGATCATTGAAAGTGTTAATTATTGTTTATTTGTAGAATGTAATTTGTTCGAATTTGAATGCGTGCATATATAAACCGGTAAATTGTTTTTTCCCAATGATCGAGTGTGTCGAATGAATACGTACGCGGAGTTCAATTTGGCTTTACAAGCACTCGTTGATCAAACTTAATTTTCATGATTTTAAACTAACGAAAAGATACACAAAGGTAATTGAAAGTGTCTCGTTTAAAATTCGTGTCCGACCACTCAAAATACTGCAACGGTTCATTTTGAACCGCTACAATTATAAAAAGTAATAGAGGCTAAAAAGCCATAAATTGAGTAACCTGAGTGAAACCCAGGAACAGAGGCTCAGACAGGCAGGCTATATGAATAGCCTTGCCCTTAGAAATACCTAACCCGATAGGAATTGTGCAGATGAAAGTGGCTCTGCACAGTCGTACAACATTACTAAAGCCTAACAGTGGAGGCTACACTCTGTTCCTGGCAATTGCGCGAACCACACGTGGCGTGACAATTAACTCTCGCATCGTATTATTCGTTAGCAAATTGTATCCTTTGACATTGAAATCTGTATAATCTTCGCTAGCAGCCACTTAGAAGCGATTACTGCGAGTGGAGGCTTCTCCGAAAAAAGGTAATTTCACAGATTATTTTGGTGAAATAAGTGTGATATTTAGTTCGCGATTCGACACTAATGATACTCGGTCGCGTCGCGGTCGTGAAATGACTCGCGCCTGTTTGTGAGTCTCGCGGTCGGGGTTTAGATTAATTTAGAATATAACAAAATTTCGTGTTGCCAAAACGGGCAGCTGGCGCTCTGTAAATTTTGTATTATAGTTGAATTTAAGTGTTTTTTTTAATTGAATTTTGTTTATTTAATACCTCGCCCTTACCGAATAGCCGAGGAATAAACACACGGTTACAATACATTCTTTCGCAAAAATTTAAAAAATCCATTCTCCGAAAGCCCCAGCAAAACTCTCCCAACCTCAATCGAAGCCTCAAACCATTGAAATAATTCTCCCCGATTTCCCGGCAGCGCGTCGGCTATAAACTCGTTTACCCGGAAACTGCGTGCATAAGCCCGCGCGAAAGAAAGCTCGGCGAGCGAAAAAAGCGCGGCAGACAAGCCCGAGAGATCCGCGCGCTCGCGCCATGCAGACGCAGCAGATCACGCGGAGAGAGAGAGCTTTTTTTTCGGGCGGGGGGGCCGAAACACATCGTTACCGAAACGGCGACAGGCGGCGGCGTGCCAAGCTGCCGCGGCGGTACTTTGGCTCTCTCTCTCTCGCCGGAATAAATCCACATCAGGCCGAATACACGTCGCCGAACGACGAGTGGAGGAAGCCCGAGAGAGGACCGGACGCTCGGGCTTCCCTCGTTCCGCCCCCGGCTGTATATATACTCTTTCTCCTTTTTTCGGCCTCTCGTCGCGTAATCCCTCCTCCGCGTCTCTGGTTTAATTCGCGTTCCGCCTCGGTTTTATTCATCCTCCGGAGCGCTAAATCCCGCTCGACTCTGGACTTTATACATTGTTCGACTTGTTTGCCTCTCCCGTGATCTTTTTGCGATCCCGCGCGCTGAATCTCGCGATCGCTTTTTAATAGCGAGCATCCTTGACATAGTTCGCCAATTGAGCTTGATTTTTCGAAGGATGTAGGGGCGATCTTTGCGTTCTTGCTTACGGGCTCGAGTCTACACGGAATGTTTTATTTTTCAGAGAAGGAAATGATGAAGCGTGCATAATGGATTGCGCACATTCTTCGGTCTATTCTCGTACGATGCTTTTATTTAACCTAGATTGTGTTTAAATGATCGTTTGACATATTTTTTTTGCTTTAAATTTAAATGTCGCAGATACGATAACAGTTGGAATTAATAAAATATAATCTTTATACCAACTATAGATTGGATTTTAAGATGAGAATAAAATTCATGGAAATTGAACAGGAAGTTACGAATTACAAATTTAAAATTTCACCTTAATAACTGCAATATTCCTAGCTTTAAAAATACTATCAATCTACTATCAATTATAGAGTATTACCTGCATATTGCCACGTCTGAAAGTTTAATAAAAAACCCTAAAATATACCGAGACCGATCATAATCCCTTATCCAGCTAAACCTCAAGCAGACGCTCTCTCAAAATTTCAGCCTCGCGCACGTCCTGGTGGCGCAGGCGGCAGAAACCACATATCCGGCCGAATCTCTATTTCCATTCCTCTTCTCCTCTCCGGCCTGGGCGGCGGCGAAATCAAAATTCGTGGCGCGACTCGTGCGGGGCGCGCGCCGAGGGAAGCACAGAGGCAGCTTCAAAGAGGGGGCTCCAATCTGCATGCGGCTGCTTTTCGGGCGCGCGCGGAGAGGGAGGCGGAAAACTTTTTCGACCTCTCGGGGGGCGGCGACTGGCCCAATTTCGCCGAGGAGATACGTGACCTTGCGACGGTGCGCCGCGCGGCGGCATTGGCTTTGATTTATTATTGCTTTGAGGCTGCCGCCGCGTCGGGGAGTCGAGCGGACGCGATGGAGCGGATGGATTTAATGGTCGCGGATTAAGATTAACGAGTGCGGAGATCGAGGCGAGGAAAGGGCGGGGAGAAAAGGATTCGAGCGCCGGAGAAGTTTGTCGCCGTGAACGTATGCGGCTCGCTGTGAATACGTGCCGAGGGATATTGAGCTTCGGGTAATCAAAGGAGAGAGAGAGAGGAGAGAGAGTTTGCGCGAGAGCTGCTTAGAATTATCTGCTGATCGTTTCTAGTGCGTGAAATTTGATCAAAGCGATGTCAAAGGGGGCGACGCTGTGTATCCTTCATTCAAGTGGGAAGTAATTATTAAACTCCTTTGCTTTTGCAAGGTAAGTTCGAGTTTGAAACTTTCACAAAAGGCTGCAAACTCAAACGGGACGAATAAAGTACTTGTTTACGATACGTAAATTACTTTATAATCAATTATATCCATCGCGTCGAGAAGTTCGCTTTGGATAATACTATTACATGTGCACCGAGTTTCATTCCACTCGTATTTAAACACATACGCGCCGCGTATTACTCGCGAATAAATTACAGATGTTTGATAGTACATAGCTCTAAATTAATTTTGCACTAATTTCACTGCGCTCAGCTCGCAAACTGCCGAGCGAAAAGCCGGTAGTATTTAGCTATAAGAATCCTTAAATCAAAATATCAATACCCCATGCATCTCCCAAAGTAGCATTAGACTGATTATCCCGGCACAAAAGCTTACACCCATTAGCGGTCTCCTTACAGCTTAAATTCGCTAGTTAGCAGGGGGGGTTGGGTCAGCCCAGATCGAAATTTCGGTGGCGTAACATTTTCGGCCTCGTCCGTCAGCCCCGCAGCCACACTCGAAGCGAGTATCGCAAAGCTTCCGCGCGGTCGAAACTTTTCCGGGTAAACCGAAACCCCCCCGCCGCCGCATCGAGAAAGTCATCCGGAAACAGAGACAGCCTCGGAAGTTGCGGAGGGTGGGCGCAATTGGAATCGCGCATAAATAGAGCCTCGCCGCGCCGGCAGAGAGCGCGGACTCTCGCGCGCAGAGAGACGGAGAGAGTGTGATCCGGCGCAAATTAATAGGGGGGCCGTCGGGATAATTAGGCGAAAACCGCGGGGGTATTAGCTCTCTCGGCGTGCTGTTGGCTGCCAAACGAGCAGGCTAACCCGCCACCGGCACCTCGTTCTCTTTCTCTCTCTCTCGCTCTCTCGCTCGACGGTTGGATCGGAATTTATTTGGGTCGCCCTCTGATTATCCCGATGAATACGCCTCCGGCTCATTTGTTCCTTTTCCTCTTTCCCAGCTTTCCCTCTCTCTCTCTCTCTCTCTCTCTCTCTCTCTGTCTCTTGTGCTTTATCGGCTCGAGCGTCGTTTAATGTTGCTCCCCTCTGGGATTGGGGCCGCAGCTCCTATAAGCTGCTAAGAGAGGAGCAAATTGCCGGATCTTCGATCAGCCCCGACGACTCCTTTGTCATCGTCCCTATCGAGCGCTTTCCTTTCTTTTGCTTCCTGTATCTGCGACTACGAGCTTTCCTCTCTCTCTCTCTCTCTCTCTCTTCCCGCTGAGTGGAACTCTTTCGTCGTCTGTGCGGTCGAGACCGGCGATCGATCCGTCTTTTGACGGTGCGCCAATTAGCCGGACAGTTGGACTCGATTCGTCACCTTAAATACGGAGACTGTATAAGCGACTGTCGCAAGCTCCTCCGTTTGTTCGGGGGAGGCATCCTTTAACCTTCGGAAAGTAGGCTACCTCGGTCGTAGGAATATCAGTCGAGTATTTTACAAAACCCGTTTTCTCTTTTTACTTGGCATAGTTTACATAAATTAGTCCTGACCCGCGGCCCGAGGGGGGTAATGGCGAGTAGCATGAGAAATATATAGTTATTCAAATTTATGGAGCTTCTTTAAATTCGTATCAGGCAAAGGATTTAGTATTTAAATTATCATGAAGTAGGATTAAAAAATAAATGCAACTCGTCCCCGACATTCGTCCAATGCATGTATAATTTAGTGATATCAGGATTTCGCAACAGAAATTTATTTTGAAATGCATTCTTTAAAAGAAAAGGTAGTTCTTCGTGTGATAACGTACTTTTACGCGATATTAATTAGGTGAATTGTCGTCCAATGTGAAACGAATCCAGAGAGCAAGTCGAGTCGGGGAAAATATACAGATCTTCATATTAAAAGCTACTATTTATAATAATTCTGTTTTAAAATACGAATAAAATCCGTTAAGATCCTTTCCCGGAGCACAATAAACATCGTCGTATCGTTTAATTTCCATAAAAAATATTTTTCTCGTCCTTCCGACTCTCTCTCTCTCTCTCTCTCTCTTTCTCCCTCTCTCTTGAAAAAGCGTAATCACCAGGGGGTAAAATCACGCGCTATTTTTTCCATTTCCCGCACGGCGAGTGCGCCAACGTGTTTTTCGTCTCATTACGAGGAAGCAATGCAAAAGTGAGCTCTCGGCATTATGGCACTCTCCTCTCTCGGCGAGAGGCGACTCGGTCCGATCCCTTCTTAATGAACTCTTCCTTGTAAAAGCGACCTTCTCTCTCTCTCTCTCTTCCTCTCCGTTCTCCTACGATAACAAGTGAACGAGAGAGACGGAGCGATACATCGATATCGATAGCTCCGTCTGGCTGCTCTCTCTCTCGTCGTGCGATAATGGAACGCCCGTTGTGTTTAAGCGTCCCCGTTCATTATGAGATTCAGTCGTCCGAGGAATCGCGTCGGGGGTGGCGTTAGTGCTTTTTTTTCGCTTTGTCCCGCTTTGTGCGTTTTCGAGGAAGGCGGAAATTCGTTTAGTTGCCGCTCGGAATGGGGAGGTTTCCTCGGGAATCCGATTGTTTTTAGTGATTGCTCGATAATTTACGTTTCAAGGGATTGTTGTCTAATCGGTTAACTGGATTTATAGTATATAACTGTATTCTAGGCGTTTTCGATATCTTGAAAGTGAAAAGCTCATCGTGGTAATAGATGTCATTAACTTAAGTTATTACAAAGACGTAATTGGCTAAATGGTAGGATAAATATTAACCATTCGGTTGATTTCTATCGACGTTTGGAGCAATTCAAAATGGAATTCTTCATTAGATAAATTACACCGTATCCCTGAGATGTAAACGTTGCGTGGATGTAGCTAAACGAGCGGATCAATATCAGGTATCCGGCTTAATGGATGAATGTACAAGTCCCATTAGAAAATCAGTCTATTAAGTTGATTTGCAATGGAAGTGCGAGCCTGATGCAATAACTAACTATACATCACTATAAATAACGACTGTCAGGTACCGCAATTTTACCGACTCCATTTATATATGTATATATATATATATCTACCGTAAAAAGCCAAGTCCACCGATCTCCCATTTATTGTCAAAATTGCCGAAAACATGTGTCCAGAATCGGAGATTCGCTGGCGCATCTGTACACCGGGAATTCGAAAAGCTAAAAAAAGAAAAAAAAAAAGAGCCGCATCCGAAAATCCGAATTCAGCCGGGTAATTTCGTCTTAGCGGCTTTCGCTTCGGCGCCGTAAGGAAGGCACATAAATATTTAACTGTCGTAATACTCCGGCGCCTGGGAAACGAGAAAACGCGCTCGGGCCGCCGCCTACGAAGGCTAGAAAGAGATAGATACGTGCTCGGATATATATCTAGGAAGCGTATGTACAGATATGGAGGGAGAGAGAGAGAGAGAGAGAGAGGAGAGGGAGCAGCCGCTTCGTACTTCGTCGAGTGAAGTATCGATCCCTCGTAAAATTCTTCGCGGACGCGAGAGAGAGAGAAAGAGAGAGAGAGGGAGGAAGCATTATTCTCCGAGGCTGCATTTATAAGCGTAGCCCACCTGTGCACTCATAGAGCGAGGCACTGGCGCCAGTCCAAGACTTCTTCCTGCCCCGGGCCTTTGCTTCCTGCCTCGCGCGAATCGTCCCTTCGACTTTGGACCGTCTTTCCGAGCCTTTGTCGTCCGCTCTCTTCTCCCGCTCGATGGCTTGTCATTACTGGGAACGCTCCCCTTTTTGGGTGCTGTCTTTTTTTCTTTCTTTCTTTTGATTAGGGTGGAGGGAGAGAAGGTGGATGGGTGCAGTCAATGATGGATTGGGAATGTTTCGGGCAAGTGGTAATCCTTATACTTTAAAATTGAATAATGCTGCTGCGGTTAGATTTCGGGGGGGTTAGGGATGCGGTGATTAATGAAGCGATTTATAAATACGCGAAATTTGCATGGATTGTGGATTTTTTGCTCCTTAAGGCATGAATAATACATTCGGCGGAATAATACATACATCTAAATTAATTTACTTTCTCGCGGCTGCAAAATTTATTTGGAAGATTTACAATCTTATCGGATATGTGGCTTATTTAACTGAAATACAATTGCGGGTAATGCTGAAACTGTTTACCATCTGCGGACTGTTGCTATGAATGTCGATAATATAATAGAGATGGGACAACTTTGGCATTGCGATAAATGTGCCACGTACTCCCTTTGCCATTATCCGCAGTGCACGTAAAATGTTTTAAATTTTAAAACGTCGCGACTGAGAGATGCCGGGTAAAATGATAATGTTTTACTAAAAGCTTGTAATCTACTTTTTTAAAAAGGATTAAAAAATATTTTGTTCAGGATAAATTAAATAACTACTTCGTGTCGAAGAGTGTAAGGGCGAATGAACACATAAGCTGAAAAATTGCTCGGTTTTACGGAAAATACTAATATTTAACGAAACGTACTTTTAATAGAAGCCAGTTTGATGAGTTATTTCATTATACTTGTTGAAAGCTCGTTCTACTTTAAAAGGTCGTGAATTTCGAATAATCCATTAAACTTTTCAAAGAATCAACGTTTGAAACACATGCAGTTGTATAAAAAATTTAAGACACTTTTCTCCGTAATTCATTAAATCTCTCATCCCCAATTTACCGCCGAAGAGCCCGCATTTCTTACTTCCCAATATAAATCAGCAAATAAATGCCCTCTCGCCAAAAAGTGAATATTCACTGACTCGCAATTCGCCCGCTCTCTCGCACTAATCCCATCCACTCAGCCCAGTGAATATTCATTACAAAATTACAGCGCAACTTCGCTAATTCATTTACAGGCGCAGCCAACTTCCCAATTGGCCGCCTTCCCTCGAGCCAGTCCGACTTTTTCCAGGGATCGCATATTGAATACCGAGCCAGAGAGATAGAGCGAGGCAGTCACGCGAAAAGGGCCGCACGCAGCTGCGAAGACGACGGGCCAAGCGTGACGCGTCACGTATCCGCAGCCGCGTGATGAATGCCGGAGAGAGTATCGGCCGGCCCGGATCAAACGCACGTTTCCGATCATTTGTCGTCGGCGACAGTGGCACGTGCACCCCGTTACATCGAGACGTCCGCGACACTGACAATGAGGGGGAGGAGGAGGAGGAGGAGGAGGGCCGATGCGCGTGTAGCCCTCCTATCTCGAGGGCTCGCCTCTCTCTCTCTCCCGTTGTTGTCCTCCGCCTCCCGCTGCGTATTCCGCGTCACGTTGCTGCTTATGATCCAGGATATTGCGCCCTTCGAGCGGATACGAGAGAGAGCCCCGGCCGGAGCTCGCGAGTAACCCCCGGCGAACGACTCTGTCGTTTGCTCGATGACGGCACGAGCGGCGTTTGAATTCATCAAGTGGAAGCTTTTCTCGTGTTCGAACCGGTTGGAGCGGGGCTTTTTTTCTTTTTTTTCTTGAGGATCAGTTGTGCGCGGTCTTGCTGATTGATAAAAGTTAAAGGTTTTGTAGTAGTTCGATTTAGTAATTTTAAACAGTATTAGTAATTTTATGGTGTGTTTTTACTTTTGTTAAAAATACGAATTTTCCTATTTTTCCTTCGACAATATTTGGACTCGTAAAATTTTTGTTTTATTTTAATTCTTACTCAAATATTTGTCGGTCACATATGCGACGTAAACTTTGTACATTTTGTAGACATAAAAACCCTAAGTCTTGATAAATGACAGGAAAAAGTAAAGCAAAGTCCACTATTGAAAATATTTAATCCCTGAACGCAGCAGCAGCTAGAAACAAATACCGTGTCGAACCAAAAATCCGATGCATATCAATCTACTGTTTACTCAGAATCAATATTTTCTGTCACATCAGTTTGCGTTTACTTAAACCGTATAATCCTGCATTTCCTGTGAAGCAAAAAAAAAGGAAAATATCCCACCTTTTGTATTTCAATTCCACTCGGTGTAATAAAACCACTTCTTGTCTCTCTTAACCAAATAATAAGCATAATACTAACAATCGAAACATCGATTTCGGAATGGTCTCAAAACTGAGAGAAAAATTTAGTAAAAATTACCATACTGCCTAGTAAGGCCACCACAGATTGTCAAAACCAAAAAAATTACCATACTTTATAGGAAAATTTACCAAAAAGTACAGTAAAATTTCTTACAAAATATAGTAATTTTTTGGGTTTTACAGTCTGTGGTGGCTTTACTAGACAGTATGGTAATTTTTACAAGATTATTTGTAATTTTTACTATACTTCTTCTTTCAGTGAACGCGTAAAGCTTCATTTCCTCAAAAGAAAGTTATATTTAAATCCGCGCAAATCAAGCATTGAATTCCATCACTGAACCAACAGTACATTATTGGCCCAGTGGGTAACGATAAAACACATCCCGACGACTAAGACTCAAACGCACACTAAATTGGCCGGGGCAATTTTTTTCGCGCGCGGCCGAAACACGGCGAGCACATTATTTGCAAGTCAAACGCGGCCTCTCTCTCCCGGCGCATTTTCATTTTCCACCATAATTAATAACTCGGAAGAGCGGAAAATTCGCCGTTGATTCTGGATAAAACAGCGGCGCGGCGGCCTTTGTTTTCCCTCTGCAGGGCTCGCCGCGAGAGCTCGGCCGAGGCAGAGGGGCAGAGAGACTTCATTTTCGAAATTCTCGCCGACGACGCGATAAATTCCCGCGTTTGATATCGCGCGAAATTATTTTACAGCTGGCGGAGCGTTATTTTGACCTCCTCGCCCCGCCGCCTCCCCTTCGCGGGTGATCAAAAGCTCGACGTTCCACGCTCCTACGGCAGAACTTGCCGGATTTCCGTACGAAATAAATATGTAACCGCGCTTCCGAAGGCTGGCGCCGTTTTTTTCTACCTCCCCCCGCTGGGTGGAGGTTTTTTCCTCGTACTCGTCGGGGGGTTGAAAAAACTGCGAAAGGGAGAGGAGCCGCGCGAGGGGAAGAAACCAGCGAAAAGAGAAACCTCGATCGGGAAAAAAATGGAGCGAGGAGGACGGAACGCGCGAATAAAGCGCCAAAGTGCACTGCGGACAGGCGGGGTGGGGGAAGATGAACATTTTTGCGTATCCAGAGAATATAAAAAAAGCCGCGCTCGCTGGCCGTTGTTGTTGCCGCGCGCCGCAATTTTTTCGCCGTTTAAATTATGCCTGCAAAATATTCGAGATACTCTCGGGGGCGGAGAATACAATGAATGCGAAATATTTGTTTAACGAGCCTTTTCAAGCTTCATAAACGTGCAGTTACTCCGATATAAAAAGTGCAGCCGGGTGCCAGTCAATAATTATGTATATAAATATATATATAGAGTATTACGCGAAAAGCTTTTGTCAATTTAACGCGGACGGCGTGTGCATTTGGCGCATTTCTAATTTACGAGGAAAATTCAATTATTGAAAAACGCTATAAAGTAATTTATTGTAATTTGGAGTGATTCGCTTTAGTTTTGTAAACAAAATTACGCAATTTGCAGAAAATTCTGACGGCAATCACTGCAACTCGATTTCTGCGGACGGAAATCCGTTAATTCAAGTATGGAGTAATGCTGCTGGAGGTAGTAGTTATTTTGAATGAAACTGTTCGGCAAAGTTAAACCTACAAAGCATTTTAGTGATAATATACTAAATTATCTCTAATTGTACGTCATACGAGAACAGAAATACATTCTGGTGGTCAACCGGAGAATGTAGCTCTTTCAAAAGAGATGCAGATAGCTTTTGAATGGAAATCCGATCAGCAAATATAATCAATCTATTGTACCGAAATGCAAAACAGGGCATTTCACTGTTGTGAATTTTGATTGTTGTCAAATATTAATTAATTATAGTCCGCTGAATAATTTCTCTTTATTAATCATTTGAACCAGAAATGTTGTCCCCTTTAAAAGGAAGCATTTGTTTCGTCAAAATCAAGATAGATGGAATACACAGTGTTCCATTTCAACGTTCCAAAACTAAATCTCCCATAACTCGCCGAACTTAACCCCTAGCAAAAATCTATTTCCACGCATTCCTTTTTCGAAATCGAGGTGGCTGCAAATACTTATTTATCCGGCGTATACCCGACGCCGACGGAATTCCTAAAGCCCCGATAAAAAAAAAAGAGAGAACTCGCCTCCGTACAGTATCAATATTTCAAAACAAAAGGAAAAGCTATCGGAAAGCGCGGAACACCTTCGCCTCCTCGCATTCGTATTCCGCGGCGGCAGCCCAGCCAACACACACACCGCGATATTTGGAATTCTTTCAAAACTCATATTTCCCGGCTGAGCGGCGCGCGCGTCGATTCGATCGCGTCGCCGATCCTAATAAGATCAACATCCAGAGCACGGAGACCCAGAGAGAGAGAGAGGTTTAACGAAGGTGTACACAGCGAGATGCGGCGGCCGATTATCGATTACGAAATTGCGCCGGACGCAAAACTGGCGCCGCTAAAACGCGGCTTCGCGACGGAATCGAGGGGGGGACTGTGTGCGCCGCGCGTTAGTATTATTCCCTTTCCGTGCGAAGCCCCCGACGCGTTACATTAGCCGACTGCCTCTATTTGCGTATATACGGTCGAGGGTAGGCGCGTGGGATTATCGGTGGGATCGGCCGGACCCGGCGTCGTTTCTGCCTTTCTATCTCTATCTGCAGCTGGTTCGCGGTATTTTCGTCGTTGGATGTTTGCTGGAAAATAATTTCGCGGAGCGATCTGCGGAAAGTCCGGGAAACTGATTAGTAACAGGGGGCAGTGACTCTTTCGAGATGAAATGAAAGGTGTTTAGGTTATTTTTTATATAAAGTTATCTTTAAAAAGGTGTAACCAAAAAAGGTCCACTTGCCGTTATAGTTGAAAATGCATGGCCTAGTTTTTTTGATGTAAAATTGCATTTCGTAAATGCTTTGTAATGGCCGGAAGAGACGTTTTATTTAAGTAAATTATTCTGTTAAAATAATTTCAACCCTTTGGGCATTACGCGAAAAAGGAAGTGAATTTATTTTCTAAAAGTGAAATCAGAGTCCCAGCCGAGTTTGGGAAGCCAAAAACGAGATTCGTTGGCTCGAGCAATTGAATCGAGCGAGCTTAATGAAGCCTCGCGAGAATTATGCAGGAAATTTCGAGAGTATCGTGATTTACTAGATTTTATTTTACAATTTATTAAAAGTGCACTAACGACATTATCTATGAGATTCACGCAGTTAAAAAGGACGGCGGCGCTCGCGAGCTGCAGAAATAATTGACCTAAAAACTTTATGGCACGATTTTATGGAGTATGAAAAGAGCTTTTAATTGACATAATTTCCATAGCCATTACCGTGAGAGGCAACTGAGATTTCAGCCCTCGAAAATATGGCAGCTCCGCTCGTCTCGTCTGAGGAATTATCTCCTTGCTTTCTGGATCAATAAAATGAAAGCTCGGAAACCTATCCGACTGTTGCTTTTAGCGTGGAAAATTAAGCGAGCTGTAAAAGCATTTTATGAAAATCGTACTTTTGAATTTTCAAGGTTTTATTATCTTTAATTGCGAGCGCTATTCTTAGTTAACTTAGTTATGAGATCAGACTTTCTGGGACGGTTAGATAGTATTACGGAAATTTGTGTTTCTACTTGTCTTTCTTGAGAGATTAAAATAATTAGTTCTAACAAATGTTAAAAATACATCTTCTTATATTATACATATTTTATCAACTCTTGAAGTAAGTTTAAAGTTCAAAGCAAGCGACCCCCGCGGCTCGAACCGCCCTTTTCCGCGAAACAATTTTAATTTTTCAAGTCGAAATTCGCATCCGCCGTCCCGAAGCCGAGCCGAATAAAAACAAAACTTTCGCTCTAGATTGTACCCGGGCATACACCCCCCGCGCCCTTAAACTCTCGAAAACTGCTGCGCGCATAACGCTAACAAGCTCACTCAGCGCGGCTCGAAAAAAAAAAAAAAAAAGAGGGAGCTAACCCAGCCCGGGAGCGCTCTGAATTTATAACGGGCGGCGCTTGTCCCTCCACTTGAGCCACTGTGTCCTGCAACATGCAACAACGAAAGCGTTCGACCTGCCGCTTCTCTCCTCTCTCTCTCTCTCTCTAAAAGCCCACCGGTCTCGCCAATCTGAACTCCCGATAGAGTCACGAGGGAGAGAGAGAGAGAGAGAGAGAGAGGCTGAAGCCCTCGCCGTGTATACTGGCGGCTCGCATTATACATGTAATATCATTATTATTTGATCGGCCATAGTTCGGGCGGCCGTTCTCCGTATTATGTCGAGTTAGGCGGGAGGGGAGGGGGGCAACTTTGTTCGCGCCCAGCGCCGTAAGCTCTTTTATGTTTAGATTATGGCGTGGAGCTTGTTTTGTCATTTTTCGAAGCTGAGCCTCTCCCCCTCCCGGGAGAGGAGTTGCCGCGGAGTTTTTAAGCAGTTGGAGGAGGGCTCAAGTTGTTGGCCGCCGATTTCAAAAGCGAATCGGCGAGAGCCTATTTTCTGCGGGATTTGTAAGGAGGTGTCGTCGTTTGCATATTTAGAGGAGGGTTGGGAAAAATTTGCTTTAAATTTTGTTGGTTTAATCAGGTCATTTTTTGCTTCTTCGAGTAGGGTACTGTAAGTTTTCGGGAGATTCCACCTTTGCTGATCTTGTAATTTTTATTATTTTGTCACTTGGAATAATAAAGTAAATTGATTTAAAGCCGGCTATTTACAAAAACATTTGCTAATAAAATTCATCCTTTTAAAAGTGATAAAATTACATCACAGTCGGTCCCGTTCCTAATGCATTGCAGCCTAGCCTTTTTAATCGAATTTTCTCTTCTTCAAGCGTAATATTTTCCATTTAGTTATTAAAACAAATTCCCCTCTCCCCGCGCATCCCGTATAATAATTTTTAAAATAAAAGGCAAAGTTTAAAACTGGCCTTCCCCATCTCTGGGGAAATTTGAGAAAAACACGACTAAACTTAAATAAGTAAAATGAAAAATGTGGACATTTGCCTCCGCCGCGCTGGGATTATCCTACTTATCGAAAGTAGCGTGGTACCGAGAAATATTTTCTCCCCGCGCCGTTAAAACCAAGTCGAAAATCATCGCGCAAATTATATTCGCCTAAGCCGAGAGCGGAGTTTCCGCTGCGACGAGCACATTTTTCCAGAGCGCGCGGCGCGGCAGCAGGCAAAACCGCAGCTCGAAAGCACGAAGCCAAGAATGTCTCTCTCTGCAGCCCTTTAATTCTCGCCTCTTTCGAATCTGCGCGGCGGCGGCGGGGCGTTGCTTCATAATCTCCCCCGGCGGACGGCATTAATGCCGCCAGTCGTTCCGGCGATACGAAGTTAACGTCGCGTAGATCCGCGACCGAGGATCGGCGGAACAAAAGCTGGGGCGAAAACGCCGCTACAAACGTCAGGCCGACGTGGCGTTCCGTTTAGTCCCCCCGGCACGAATTGCGACGTTTATATTCCAGAGTGCTCGTATAACTAAGTGCCCGGAGCTCTCTCTTTCTCTCTCTTTCTCCGGCAAAGAAAGCGACGCGAAGAAGCTCAAAGAGCTCGTGGATTCTTTTACGATTTGTTTGGCCTTTTGAGCCTCAATTAGCAGAAATGCCTTTATTGGACAATGCCTCTGAAGAGATTTTTTTTAACGTCGTTTTGCGGGAAAGGCATTGCCAAAGGTTTTCCAATTTTTTTAAACCTGGTTTTGTCGAGTGAATAAGAAGTGTTTGGCGCTATGATTTCTAGAGAAAGTTGAAAAACGAAAGAAGCAGCCCAGAGCTCGATAAATGTTTGCGCGATCAATTTTAAGACTTTGAAATATGATTGAAACTCCGGTTGGTGCGTATATTTCACACGTTTTTAGTTATCAGAGACTTTAAGAGCTCGAAAAACATCTGCTTTAAACTGTTGCTTTTACGGATTTGTAGGACAGCAAACATTTCAAGATTAAATCTCGACTTTCTCTTACAGTAAATAGGATTAGAAATTAGGTCAATCGTAAGCTCATTTTCTCCGCCGTACACAATAAAGCTATAAAGACTTCAAGCGAATTATTTAAGTAGTTGCTAAACTTGCAAATAAATAAAATTTTCGTTATACTTTTAAAAATAAAACCAAATTTTTTGTATCTATCTCTTCCATTCACAGATTGTTCGATTATTGAAATACACCAATATCTGAATTACTTTTGCTTTCTCATAGAGAAAGCTTTGGATCGGTAAAATTTTCGAGTTTCGAAAAAAGTCGAAATTGTTCGATTGAAATATCTCAATCCTATCATTAAAATTTTTCCAAAATTAAATTTTTCAAAAATCGAAAATTAACGATTAAACAAAAACTAATCTATAGAAGTGCTTGAAATTTTCAAGCCCCCTCACAAAAATGAAATAAAACTTGTGCGCGAAATTTGAAGCGATTCCATGGCGTCGTTTAAAAGTAGTTAGGGACGTACGTACATACGTACATACGAAATTTTTTAAAAACTACGTTTTTGGACTCTCTGAACCTAAAAATGTGCTTCTACGTCAAAATATGAGACTCGAAAAATTTCTCCGATCCAAAGTTTTCTCTACGAGAAAGCAATACGTTTATTTATTATAAATGATAATTTGTTTTGTTTATGTTATGCGAAATTAATATTTTATTCTCCGAATAACTTTTTATAAAATGCTGTAGCCTTCTTCTTCATATTTGTAAGAAGACCATCCTGTATGGTTGAAAATATTATCGGCATATCTTTAAAAAGTTCCTTTTCTTTTTGGCAGCATTTCGTATCTAATATATTTAGCACACGCACCCCGTTTTGGCGACGCACAGTGGTCGATTTTGCCAAATCTCGCATCTTAATTCGAAGTAACGATTTAAACGCATTAAAAGTAATTGTTTCGTATTTTTTTAACATATAGATGAAAATATTTTAAAGAAAAATATAAATTTTTATATTTTGTTCTAAAACAAATGATATTTACGTATTTAAGGGGGGAGGGGTATGG